>CAUYSK010060095.1:0-13725 GCA_963575035.1 Avahi laniger
CTGTAGTCCCAGCTACTTGGGAGGCTGAGGCAGGAGGATCGCTTGAGCCCAGGAGTTTGAGGTTGCTGTGAGCTAGGATGACGCCACGGCACTCACTCTAGCCCGGGCAAAAGAGTGAGACTCTGTCTCAAAAAAAAAAAATAATGAATAAAATTTTATATATTGGCTCTGTACCCAGCAATCCTGCCAAAATTATAGGCCAGGTGTGGTGGCTCACATCTTTGATCCCAGCACTTTGGGAGGCACAGGTGGCAGGAGGATTGCTTAAGGCCAGGAGTTCAAGACCAACCTGGGCAACATAATGAGACTCCGTCTCTACCAAAAAAAAAAAAAAAAATTAGTTTCACACAGTGGTTTGTACCTGTAGCCACAGCCACTCAGGAGGCTGAAGTGGGAGGATCACTTGAGCCTAGGAGTTTGAGGTTGCAGTGAGCTATGATCGTGCCATTGTACTCCAGCCTGGGTGACACAGTGAGACCCCATCTCTAAAAAAATAAATAAATAAAAACAAAACAAAACAAAAAAGGAACAAAATTACTTATTCCAATAATTTATCTGTAGATTCTGTTGGATTTTCCATGTACATAGTCATAGTCATCATCTACAGATGACAGATTCAACTAGATTTTTTTTTTTTTTGCTCTGAGTCAGCATCCCATATAACTGGATTCTTTCTAATCCCTGTATTTTTATTTTTCTTGTCAGTAAAATGAAGAAGAGAAATGGTGAGAGTGGGCACTCTTATCTTATTCCCAATCTTAAGAGGAAAATTTTCAAATTTCACCATTAAGTTTGATGTTTGTTATAGCTTTTTTATAGATTTGATTTATCCAATTAAGGAAATTTCCTTTTATTCCTAATTTGCTAAGGATTTTTAGTCATAAACTGATGTTGAATTTTATCATTTTTTTCTGTATCTATTAAGGTACCATAATTTTTCTCCTCTAGTGTATTAAAATGGTGATTTACACTGACTTTTTAAAAAATGTTAAGCTGGGCACAGAGGCATGTGTCTGTTGTCCCAGCTACTTGGGAGGCTGAGGTTGAAGGAGCACTTGAACCTGGGAGGTCGAGGCCAGCCTAGGCAACATAGCAAGACCCTGTCTCTAAAAATAATATAAAATATGTTAAAACAACTTTGTATCCCTGGAAAAACTCAACATGGTCATGTATTAATATTGCTGGATTCAGTCTGCTAATATTTTGTTGATGACTTCTTATAGTTACATTAATGAAAGAGAGTACATTGACATTTTCCTTTCATCTGGGATCATTCTGATTCTGCCTGAAGGATTTAGTTATTCCTTTAGTTCAAGTCTGCTGGTGATAAATCTCATTTTTAATTGTCTCAAAAGATCTTTATGTTACCTGCATTCTTAAAGACTATTTTCACTGAAAAAAAAATTATGGTATTGGTAGTTATTTTCTCTCAGTATTATAAAGATAATTTAGCTTTCACTGTTCTGTGAAAAAGTCAGATGTCAGTCTAATCCTTTGAAGGCAGACTGTCATTAATCTCTATCTGCTTTTACTATTTCTCTTCGCTTTGGTTTTACAGCAGTTTTAACTGGTAACTCCAAAATCTGGTACCCCTATGGATCCATTTTTACTGTCTGTTGTTTCTACTCATATTGTCTCTTCTCGTGTGTCCGGTCATTTTTGATACATTGCTAGAAATTGTTCTCATAAGCTTATTTGTATAAATATTAATAACTTGAAGCCTAGAATGATCCTTTGGAGAGGATGTGTCTTTGTTTCTACTGGATCCCTGGGGACACTAGCATCCTGGTATCATCTTAATCCAATCCATGAATTTAGATGTTTCTAAAGCCGAGCTGCAGTCCCTCCAATGGCCTACTTCTAGGGTATGGCCTTTCATGGTCCTAACCCAGAGGAAATGGGGTTCAGCAGGTTTCCTTCTACTTGATGAGTCCTAAACATTAATACCTGTTACTAGTCCAAAGAAGCACTTTTCGAGGCACTGTCACTTGGCCCTCCCTACTCAGGAATCCAGCATATACCCTTTAAGGGACAAAGGAGCCACAAAATAGACTCCAGTCCTTGGATCTCTGTTTTTATATCTCTCACATGGATCATAGCCAGGTAATTCATTATCTTGCTATCTCTCTAGTATCTTCAAGCAGATGTTTATGTTTCATATGTATATTCTAAATGCCCCCAGCAAGAGATAATTACCTAGTCTGCCATTACTGAAAACAGACATCCATACTGCTTTTTACCCTTTTCAATTTAGTGAATAAAATGGAAACAAAATAAGTTTTAAAATTCTCCCTTCTGTCACTGATTAACAATTTCAGTTTATCTAAGTAGTGCTTCTATCCCCTTTTGGCTTATCCTGTCATTCAGATCATAAAGATGACTTTGATAAGGTTAAATTTTTAGACAGAAATGAAATTCGTACAAAAATAATAGAAAACATCAGTGGTTTTAAAGAATAACATAAAATTAATTTCCATGGAGATTTATAAACTTTATTTCATAAAATAGTCATCTGAGAGAAAGAGACCCAGAAAAGGTCAGTTCCTGATGGGCAGAAAGGCAATAGAGATATACAGGAAGGTTCTAATTTAGGATATAAACACGGTGAAGAGTTTCATGGTATGCTTATGTGTGTATTTTTTCTGACTGGTAATATATCCACATTATTCAAAAGTCAAAAAGCACAAAAGTATACAATGAAAACTTCCTCCCATGTCAATCCCTACCTCCAAAAGCAATCAATATTATTAGGTTTTGTGTAGTCTTCCAGAGATATGTCATGCATATTTAAAAAAAAATGTATGTGTGTATGTTTGTGTGCATATATGTACACACATGTACATCTTTTTCACTTTTTTCTATACAAATAATGAGCATACTAGGCACACTATTGTATACTTTTGTTTTTTTCCACTTACATCTCAAAGACCTTTCTATAACTATACACGAAAAACTTCCCCATTCTTTTCTATAGCTGATTAATATTTCATTGGATGCATATTCCATAATTTATTTATCCAGTTCCGTATTGATAGGCATTTACGTTCTTTCTAATCTTATACCATTGTAAACAATGCTATAATAACCTTGTGTCTATGTCATTAAACAGGAGTATGAATAAATCTATAGGATAAATTCCTGGAAGGAAGGAGTCAATGGGGGCGTATATTGTAATTTTGATGGATATTGACAAATTGCCCTCCATAGCATTTGAACCAATTTACAATCCCATCAGCAATGCATGAAAGTGTTCGCGTCTTTTTTTTTTTAACCGCTAGACTATGTGGGAGAAAGGGTTTGTTTCTGCATACGCTTACCAATATACTGAGTTAGCAAACTACCCAGTGTAGTTATTGATTTCCATTTCTCTTATGATGAGTTAGGTTGAGTATTTTTCATATGTTAAGAGACACTTCTCATAGCATTTTAACAGCGTAATGCATACAGGAAAAAAAAGATATTGCTTTTGATTTTTAAGTTTAAAAGAATGCCCTAAATTATGTAAGAACTACTGATAAAACAACTTGTAAATGGATTCAGAGAAGTAGGAAATAAGAAAAGGAGAAAGAAAAACATAAGTTTATTTCTAAAAGCATAAAATATGGAAGATGCAGTCCTATTCTAGAGGGAGAGAAAACAATTATTAATAAAATTTTTTGGGTTTCCTAAATTTATTTAGTGAAATTTAAACCACTACAAAGAAGAAAAAACCAATTTTACCATAGCATAGCTTTTACTATATCAGTCAAATAAAGCCAGTTTTGCAAGTATTCCTAGAAGAGACCAGAGAAACTAGGATAGGTGTTACAAATTTAGACAGCATGTAGGAAAATGTTTTTTTATTTTAATGCATATGTATTTATTTTAGTATGTGTTAGGGAAAATTGATACATCAAACTAGTAATATTATGGACATTATTTAGAATGAAACAAAACTTTTATATCTTTTTTTTTTTTTTTTGGAGAAAGAGAAGTTTGAAATGTCAAGTTAAATAAAAAATTGACTGGGCTCAGTGGCTCATTCCTGTAATCCCAGAACTTTGGGAGGCACAGGTGGCAGGAGGATTGCTTGGGGCCAAGAGTTTGAAGCTGCAGTGAGCTAGATCCTGCCACTGCCCTCTAGCCTGGGCGAGAGAGTGAGTGAGACCCTATCTCTAAAATAAAAGAAAAAAAAAAAGAGAGAAAGAAAGAAAAGAAAAAATAGTAACCAAATAATATTGGAACGGTTAATTCCATATCACAGCAAAATCCAGACCAAGGTGCCTGAATGGCCAAAATCTTACAATAAACAGAGAAGGAAAAACAGAAGCTTACAAACAGTTTATAATTGATGGCCACTAAAACAAAGACAGGGGGTGGGGGGAACTATCTTAAAATAATTAATTTTATATTTGACAATGTTTTTTACTTTTTTTTGCTGGACACAGTACTGAAAGAAATATATTTGCCAATTTTTAAAATGTGAGTTTTCTTTCTGTATTACTAGAAAGTCTGGTTTCAGACATTCTGATCATGCTATGTATTCAAACTTGCTGTGTGCTTTGTACTTTCTCTACAAAAAGAACCAAAAAGCTGGTTTTTTCTAAAGCATTTGAATATCAGGTCAGGGTTCTTTAGAACAGGCCTCAGAGGATTTCCCCCTCACTGAACAGGTTGCAAAGAGATAATTAGCCTGGCCTTTTAGATTCCAGTGCAGAGGAACCAAAAGCAGGCTACGTAGTTATATAGACTCAAGAGGCTTAAACGAAAACAAATTGGCTGAGTTTACATTTCAAGAAAATCCAGTGGCCATGTGATCCAATTTCTCCTCAGCCCTTATGAGTGGGACATGCTCCTGACTCGGCACTCCAGTTACACACCTTTGGTTGCACTCTAGACTGGATCATGACATAACTGATTGACTATCTGAACACTGTAAAAACACAACCAATATAAGAAAAAAATAGTCACAGGCAGACACATTTTTAACATGTTGACATAAAAACACAACAGAAGACTAAAAAACATAAAGGCTCTTTGGCTTAGAATTTCTACTCTTCTGCACCATCCGATATGGTAGCCACCACATTTTAAATTTTAATTCATGTAAATTTAAATAGCCACAGATGTGAAACATTTCCATCATTGCAAAAAGATTTATTTGCACTGCTCTAAGTCCTACCTTAGAACCATGAACAAGTTTAAATGACCTGTTGGCAATCCTCAACATCTAAATGCATTGATAGCTCTCTGGGTCATACACACCAAACTAAGCTCTACTGCTAACTTCAGGGTCATTACAGACTTTGCTCTTTATTCTCTACAAAGCTCTCTAAACTTGAAAAAAAAAAAATCACCTGCTGTTAGTGATGCAACATGTATGCCTCAGAGAGTTTCATGATATAAAGAATGATTTCTCTCTCCTCTTGGGAACTGAAGAACCCAGGTGCCCCAAATAAAAGACTATTAAAAACAATTACAGGCCTGGTGGGTGGCTCATGCCTGTAATCCCAGCACTTTGGGAGGCCAAGCTGGGAGAACTGCATGAGGCCAGGAGTTCAAGGCTGCACTGAGCAATGATCATGCCACTGCACTGCAGCCTGGGCGACAGAGTGAGATCCTTTTCACCAAAACCTCAGTGAATAAACATGAAAACCCTCAAAAGGTATTCTCTGCAGAGAACACTTTTTAAAAACGAGTTATGGTTATTCTGAATAATGACAAATTCCTGCTTTGAAGAAATAAGGTAAACTGAAAAACCAAAACGCTTAATTCAATAACAACTGAATATCCAACCTCATTTCTTATTGTTGTTTTCTAAGAGTGGGTGACGGAAACCTCTGTCAATTTCATTCTTTCTTAGAGCTTTATTGCTTATTCATTGTATCATTTTCTAGAGGAAGACAGCAGAAGGATCCAATCAAATTTCCAATTTAAGGCAGTTTTTTGGGTTTACTCTGGTCCAAGACAAATGCAGCATATCCACATCACTTTGGAAACCCAGCTAACACTAACCCAGGGTTTCTCAAAAGCAGCACTACTGACATTTGGAGCCAGATAATTCTTCACTGTGGGGACTGGGCTGTGCACTGCAGGATGTTTAGCAACATCCCCTGCCCATACTCACTAGAGATCAGTAATAGCTGCCCCCAGTTGTGACAACCAAAAATGTTTTCAGACTTTGCCAAATGTCCCCTGGGGATGCAAAATCACTCCTGGTTGAGAACCACTGCCCTAACCCAAGAACACTCTTGGTTATCCCAACCCTAATTCCTCGCATTCATTGGACGCTCCTCCAAATCTTTTCCTTGAGACATTCTCTCACCATCAAACTCAGCAAATATTTGCCGAACCTCTAAGACACAACATCGAGTGCTCTAGATAAATAGGCAAGATAGATTCTGTTCCTATCTTCAGGCAGCTTTCTTAGAGGACAAGTACATAAAGTACATAAAGAACTGTACTAAAAGATAGTCAATTATATAATGTTTTGAATTGTTATTTTTTTCCCTGTGGAACTCTCACCTCACCAAACTAGAAAACACCATGAAGACAAAAGACCATAACCTGTCCTTGAGTACCAATTCTTGATTAGTGGCCAATAAAAACAATTATAGGCTTCATCATAATAAAGTGACAATTTCATATAGACAGTAAATATCCTCCCTAACTCGGACAAGTTGACCTCTCTCAGCTGTAGCTTGTTCCTTTGTAAAATGGGAAGAAAATAATTGACAGGATTAAATTAGAGAACACAAGTAAATCTTTTTCCACATTCTGGCACAGGGTAAGCATTCAATACATGTAGGCTATCATCACTATTATTTTATTAGCAAGAAATCCTACCTCAAGCGGAAGAGCTTGCTCTGGGCTGCAATAACAAACGTCTATATGACATAAAAGGAAACTATCACCCTGCTTTCTGAGGACAAGAGGAAGGAAAGTAACCGTAAGCATTTCTACCAAAGTCCTGGGAAAAAGAAGTGAATGTAGGAACCACTCAGATGTCAAGGGGAAAAAAAAGAACCACACTCAAGAGACAAACCCACTATCTTCCAATATATTCCTAGAGTTCTCTTAAGACTTTTCCATACAAAATGCTTGGCTTTGTTTGCCATGAACACACGAGGACCTAAAAGGGAAGTAAAAAACATGCTTAATTTATACATACTGGCACACACAGGGGACTGGTGTTTATGAGACTTACTTATACACTTTTCTGAGTGTTTATTTGCTTCATCTTTCAGAAATTAGTATTTCTATTATTATAATTTTACATACATGCCAATAATTTTGAATTTAATACAAAGCATAACAGAATTCATTAAAAAAGACAAAAATTGTTAGATGTTTTAAAGAGAAGTTACAGTCATGGGAAAGAGCTGGGTGATTCACATACGTGTGTGAGAGTGAAGCAGCACTATGAAAGGGGAGATATTTGGGATAGAAGTAGGAAAGGAGAAAAGCCACCATGCTGGAAGAGATACATCCAGGGACACCTGCTGTCGTAGCACAGGGAGATCAGCTGAGCAAAAAACAACCTTATTCTCATATTAATAGGTAACACAAGTACAGGCTACACACCAAATGCCTTAGACACAGTGGCTCAAGCAATCCTCCCAACAATCCTGAGGCAGGAATCATCACACTTTACAGACGAGGAAACAGACACACAGAAGTCAAGTGCCTTGCCTAAGGATTCAGACTCCAATCCAGGCACCATGGCTCCACAGTAGTGCCTCAACCACTATACTTTGAAGTGTCTATTTTAACTTCAGACCTAGAAAATTAATTTATATTTGCTACTTAATGAAACCAGTTCTCTCTCCTCTACCCTTTTGTATTTCAAAACAGTGTCCCTTTAGTTGCATTGTGTGTGATGATCATGAGGACGCTGAAAGATAAAAGTGTGACACAGGGACTCTTTTGACTTAGGACATTGAAATAATCCACATGGAGCAACTTTTGTAGGTAGAAATGGAGCCATCGTCCTGAACAAGAAGATGAGGGTCTTGGACGATTAGCGAGGTCACCAAAATTCCTATTTCCGGCCTTTGCCTTGGCCACTATGTTCCATCAAAAGACCCCAGAGTCTACCCATTCCAACTCTGCTCTTCATCTCTCCCACTCTAGGAGATGGAGAGGATGGCGGCGAGGCGAGGGGGCCTACGTGCAGGGAGGCTAGGGCGAAGGGGGGTTCCTGACGGACAGCGGCAAGGCTGCTAGTCCAGATGGGGGCAGAGAGGCGCGTGGGAAGGCTGGGGCAAGGGACAGAGGTGGGGATCGGGTGGGGAGCCAGAACAGGGGGCGGCGGTTCGGGTCGGCTATCTAGATGTCATCGTAGAAGGAGGCGGGATCCGAACCCAGGCTGAAGCTGAAGAGGTGCCAGGGGCAGAGCAACCCTGTCACTACCATCTGGCTGATCTGAGAAAGGAAGTCAGGCAGGAACCAAGGCATTTTGAAACAGGAGTAGAAAATAACCTCAAGCGTAGCCCAGGGCCCGGGTGGTGGCAGCGGCGGGGACAGGAGTTGCACCCTAGGGAGAATGGGGCCCGAAGCGCGAAGGGGCTGCCGAGGTGGCTCTGCTCAGCGGGGAAGTGCGGCGGAGGCTCGCGCCGAAGTGCCGGGCCCTGAGGCCGGGAGTCACCCACCCGCCAGCGTCCCGGTCTTGCGTACCTGAGGCGGCCGCCTGGCTCCCTTCCACTCCCAGGCCGTCCCCGACACCGCCCGCCGACCCTCGGCGGGCTGCGGGGCTCCAGAAGCCCTGCCCCTCAGCCGCCTGCCGGTCCGACATCTGCAGCCCGCGCCAGGAGCTTCTCTGCCGCCAGCCGCGAGTATCTCCGGAAACAGCCGAAGGCCAGGCGAGCGCGGCCGCGGCGCGCGTGGAAGAGCCGAGGGAGCCCGCGAGCCGGAAGGAGCGGCGCGGCGGCGCGGGAAGAGAGCGCCTGCCCCGGGCGGCCGCAAGAGCTCTGGGCAGCCGAGGCTGGTGACGCGGACGCCCGGAGAGTTACTGCGTGCTTTTGATAGCCGATTTTTAAAGTCAGGGTTGAAAGAACAAACAAAACGAGGGGAAGAGTCAGGAAGACACTGCCGGAAATCGTGGTATCCATAGAGACGCTATCGGAAGTTGGGGTTGCTAGGAGGCCTGGGCGCTCCCGCTAAGCTGCAAATGGCTGAAGTCCCCGAGGATTATGATTCCAGCCCGGATGAAGATGAATGGCCGGAGCCTAACAGACCTGAACTGCCTGAACTTCGTAAATTGTATGAAAATGTCGACCCAAACACCTTGGCAGAAGCAGGCCCGGAACTACCCGCAGAGATTGACCAACAGCCACAGCCAGACACCGAGGAAGAGGACTTAAAAGAGGGGGAGCCAGAGAGTGCTAAGAATGTGCAGCGAAAACCGAGTAAGACATTCGTGGGAGAAAGTCCCAAGGAGTCCGAGGTAGACCTATCCAGCAAAACTGAACCAGGGATTCCCCAAGAGGTAAAGTGGAAGATACCCGGAGAGACAGAGCTTTTCAAAAATTTGGAGAATGAAAAGGGTGAGGAGTCAGACCTAGAGCCACCAAGGGAGGCTGAACCAAACGTTACAGAAGACGCACTTGAAGAGTCAGCCACGGAAGCAGATACAGCGAGACCAATGGAAACCATGTCTGAGATTTCAAGGTCCATAATCAGTGAGACAAGTTTAGGGTTACTAAAGGAGACAGAACCGGAGGTTCCAGAGGAATCTCTTAGAGAGCAATATGAAGAGACAGGTCTAAAGCCTCCAGAGCAGACCAAACCAGATTATCCAAGTGAGAAACCAAGAAAATCAGTTGAAGATCTACAGCCACCAAAGATGACCAAACCAGAGGAGATACCAGAGGAGACACAAAGAGAGTCATCTGAGGAGAAAAGGATAGAGCCACCTGAGCAGGCTAAACCAGAGTTCCAAGAGCAGGAACCAAGACAGTCTACTGAGGTGGCAGGTCCAGAGCCTGCAGAAGAGACTAAACCAGAGATTCCAGAGATGAAAAGACAGTCAAGTGAGGAGAAAGGGATAGAGCCATCTGAACAGGCTAAACCAGAGTTCCAAGAGCAGGAACCAGGACAGTCTACTGAGGAGGCAGGTCTAGAGCCTCCAGAAGAGACTAAACCAGAGATTCCAGAGATGAAAAGACAGTCAAGTGAGGAGAAAGAGACAGAGATACCTGAGCAGACTAAACTAGAGTTTCTAGACCACAAACCAAGAAAGTCTACTGATGGGGAAGTTCTAGAGCCACTAGAAGAGATCACGTCAGAGTTTCCTGAGAAAGAATCAAGAAAACCAATTGGGGAAACAAGTCTAAAACAATCAGAAAAGACCAAACCAGGAGTTTCAGAGGAGAGAAGAAGAAAGGCAACCGAAGAAAAAATTGCAGAGCCTCCAGAGACTGGTCTAATGCTTCCACAAGAAATCAAACCAGAGGTTCAAGAAGAGACACGATCAAAGCCAACTGATGAGAAAAATCTGCAGTTACCAGATGAAGCCAAACCAAGAGAGACACATATAGAATTTCCCAAGGAAGACAGGCCAGAACCACTCAAACCTAATTATTCTGTAGACAAGGATGAGCTACAGCACCCCAAGCATCAAACTGGGAAGTTGCCACTAAGAGAAACTGAAGAAGTGAAAAAAGACTATTATGCATTAGGATCTCTCGAAGATGATGAAATACAATCAATTAGTACAGATTATGAGTTTTCTCAAGAGCTCCAAAAACTGCTTAATGAAGTCAGTAAAGAATACTTAAACTCACATCCATCAGAGTCCCAGACAGAATTAAGGGAGCTCTTTAGTGAAAAAAAAGTTTCAAATTTGTCCCAAGAGTCAAAAGAACTGGTACCTGCAGATAAAGAAACCCAACCGAAAACAATGACTGAGTTTAAATTTGAGCATCTTGATTGGGACCCAGAGAAAGTCGCAGAGTGGATTAGCCAGCTAGGCTTCCCTCAGTACAAGGTATACAAAAATAACATTTTTTGAAATCACATGCTCTCATCTTTCTACCTCTTATTCCCTATAACCTGACTTGAGCTCTTCCCTCTTCTTCACTAGAAGGAGTATAGAAAAGTCCTGGATTGTGTAGCATTAACTTGGATTTTAATTTTGGCCTTGCCACTGATATATATATATAAGTTCATTGAATAGAATATATACATAGAATATATAAATATATTTTTATAAATAGAATATATAAATATAAATAGAATATATAAATAGAATAGAATAACAGAATAGAATTATAATAATATAATGGACTATATAAATAGAATATATAAATTCTGTAAATAGAATATATAAATATATTTTTATAAATAGAATATATAAATATTCTGAATATTTATGTTTTGCGAGAGGAAGGGAGGGTCACATTTATTTGTTTTTCCTCTTCATCCCAGTGATTACAGTTCTCTGCAACCAAGCAGTTTATATTAGGCCTCATTTCATAGAAAACTATATTTTTAAATAGATTTTGTCCAAGGTAGACTTTTCGGTATTTTGTCAATTTGTTTTAGTGGCAGCTCCCATACCTTGAACTTGTACTATTGATCGTCTGCCCCAAATATATCATATGTATCATGAGCACTTACATGTATTAATTTAAGTTAGCCAGTTAACCAAAAACTAGTATAAGCTTCTTATTTCACTGATGTGAACTATGTTTTAGTCTACCAGAAAACAACACAAGATCTGAAACCTTTTGTGCTTCCTGTACTTAAAGTAAAATGGAGGCCGGGCATGGTGGCTCAAGCCTGTAATCCTGGCACTTTGGGAGGCCAAGGCGGGAGGATCGCTTGATGCCAGGAGTTTAAGACCAGACTGGGCAAAAGCAAGACCCTGTCTCTACAAAATTGAAAAAGAAAAAATTAGCCAGGTGTGGTAGTGTGCACCTGCAGGCCCAGCAATTCAGGAGGCTGAGGCAGGAGGATGGCTTAAGCCCAGGAGTTGGAAGTTGCAGCGAGCTATGATCACCCCACTGCACTCCAACCTGAGTGACAGAGACATGTACTTGAGACACAAAGAAGTACTGATTGTAGTATGCCAAAAAAAAAATTTAAGGAGCAGTGTGAAATTTAATTAGGAGCTTAGATGGAAAAAAATGTATCATTAGGATAGAAAATAAATTTTTTTATTTAATAGTATAGAACCAGAAACAAACAGGATTTCTTCCTTCCCTCCCTCCTTCCCTCCCTCCCTTTCTTCCTTTCTTCTACGTGCAGGGCATTTTTTTGAGTGATGTTCTTGTTGTACTGACAGGAGTGTTTTACTGCAAACTTCATCAATGGCCGAAAACTCATCCACGTGAACTGCTCAAACCTCCCTCAGATAGGGATAACAGATTTTGAGGACATGAAGGTGAGTTGTATCCAAAGGTTCCCTGCAGAGCACTGTTAACAATGCTACCAACTGTCTCAAACCAACGTCCTTTTCTTCCAGCCTGGCCTCCCATTCCTGTCAATAGTACCATCATACTTCCAGTCCCCCAGGCTCACAGTGGTGAGCCTTTCTCTTCTTTGAGCCCCACAGAGATCCCAAGAACTATCCAATCCCTAATGTGGTACTTAAGGCGTCTGGTTGTTCTCTGTTCCCACTTTTCAGACCTGTATGGCCTCATACCTAGAACACTGCTGTGGCCTCCTGCTTTTAGTCTCTCTCTGTGGGCCCTGTGGATCCAAGGGCCCTACTGTTAGGCTCTCACATTGTAACTACTTATGTACTATTCAGAAACTTTCTTTAGATCCCTTCTGCTTTCAAGATAGTCTCAGCTGCTTAGTTTAGGCTTCAAGCCCCTCCGTAAGGTCTCTGCTTAGCACTCCTCTACGTGAATCTTGTACTCCGGCTTACTAGATCTAACTCACACTCTTGCAAACCTGTCTGGTGCTTTCCTCCCTCTGCATCTTTGCTCAGTTTCCCCATCCCCTGTATTACTAATAGGAATCGTAATCCTGCAGAACCAACTCCTCATTCTCATCTCCTCAAGAAGTCTTTCCTGACCTTCTTAGCCCACGGCAACCCCTCCTCCCCAAGCTCTCATAACACGTTATGTCTCTAACATCCATTTGGCACTTTTATAACACCGTATGTATTTTGCTTGCTTTGCTGCCTAACTTTGAAACAAGTTACATTAACCTCTCTGGGCGTCAATTTCCTAAAATCTCTCCATCACCAACAGTTCATGATTACATACCTTTATATAACAGTACTCTCCATTTGCAGTGTTTTGCAGTTTACAAAGTGTCACATACATGATCTCATTTGTAACCTTTCCTTTAGCACACCACACCAACATAACAGTGGTTTCACTCAGTACAGTCATGCCCATGAATGTTCTACCTCAGTGGTCCCCAAAGTTGGATAGTCTTTAGAATCAGATGATACTTTTTTTTTAAAAAAGATAGATTCAGGCCGGGCGCGGTGGCTCACGCCTGTAATCCTAGCTCTCTGGGAGGCCGAGGCGGGCGGATTGTTTGAGCTCAGGAGCTCGAGACCAGCCTGAGCAAGAGCGAGACCCCATCTCTACTAAAATTAGAAAGAAATTAATTGGACAGCTAAAAATATATAGAAAAAATTAGCCAGGCATGGTGGCGCATGCCTGTAGTCCCAGCTACTCGGGAGGCTGAGGCAGGAGGATCGCTTGAGCCCAGGAGTTTGAGGTTGCTGTGAGCTAGGCTGAGGCCACGGCACTCTAGCCTGGGCAAGAGAGTGAGCCTCTGTCT
>CAUYSK010060098.1:0-42999 GCA_963575035.1 Avahi laniger
CATGGTGGCGCATGCCTGTAGTCCCAGCTACTCGGGAGGCTGAGGCAGGAGGATTGCTTGAGCCCAGGAGTTTGAGGTTGCTGTGAGCTAGGCTGAAGCCACGGCACTCTAGCCCGGGCAACAGAGTGAGACTCTGTCTCAAAAAAAAAAAAAAATGAGTCATGTTATTGTTCTTGATATCATTAATGTCACTTATTGTTCAAGACATAGGTCTTCTCTTGGAAGTTTGGAGTTTAAAATTCTAGCCAGGTTTGAAGTATTAGCAGGATTCGTAGTCCTTTGACATCATATTCCCATTTAATCTTCTTTATAATGTATTTTCTGCCATAATTTCTTTGTAAACCATAGCATACTTGTCATTGTTCATGTCTTTTTCAATCAAAATACTCTTCTATTGAAAAGAAAACGTCTTTTGTTTGCAAAATGGGGTATACTGTTGAGAAACCTGCTTGAAATTGTAACATTTTGCATTCTTCCCTTCTTCCCAGCAGATTTTATCTTTTCAAACTGTATAACATTAAGGAGAAGGAAACCAAAAGAAAAGATTATTTAGAGATAATTTCTTTCCCATCTTCCCAATTTTATTCTGTACTTCATGAGATTGGTAAAGAACTATCTTTTAGAATAATTTTCTTCTTATTAGAGAAATGTTTAATGTTTAAAGTCCATCATTGCTATTGAAGAATTGAAAGGAAAATGCACAGCCACTGTGTGTCCTTCCACACGTGATTGCGTCAGGAATAGACAAAAGCATTCACTGATTAAATGGTCGTGGGAAAGTAATAAGGGAGCCAACTTAAATTTCTAAAACTAAATTTTATAGAATCTTTTATTTGCAGTTCAGAAAGCCTTATAAACTTTTTATATTTTATAATGCTCTTATTTTTCTTTGAATTCAACGTAAGGGGAAAATATTATACACCAAAAAGTTTGCGTGCATTAATAATTTTTTAAGCTTTCACATTAAAGGGAAACCTCAGGAAGAGTTTCAAGGGAGTGAATTGTGTGAGTTTGTATGTAGGTATTTGGTGGTGCTGAGCTGCGGGCAGGGCTGAAGGAGCACTTGCCTCCCGCGCCCCATGGGGAGGAAGCTCAGGGTGACAGCAAACTATGGCCTGGACGCAGGGCCACAGAGCAGGGTGGAAATGAGAGGAAGAGTCTCAGGTTTGCCTGTTCTTGTATTTTTTCATTTGCTAGGTGGACTGAGTACCTGTTCTGTGATGGGAGCTGTCACGTAGCTTACAGTCCTGTGGGTAAACAAGCATTTACATTGCTTTGATACAGTAAAAATAATTCAGAGTTTGTTTTAGTAAATGACTTTATTTGCTCCATACCTTAAATGATAAATACTCAGTTGGCTCATTTATGCCAATTACGTACTCAGTTGCTGGATTGCAGCTGAAATTCCTAGACCAGCATGCCGTTAGAGGATGTACCTTGTTGGCCATGTTAGGGAAAAGGAGGTGAGGACACGCGGATTTCACTGTCTTTCCGACAGTATTTATCAGAATTAGACTCTTAAGACCATCTATGCGAATGAGTCAGAAATTGGTCATTTCAGTTCGGTCATAAATTCAAGCACAAAATTAGTGTAGAGGGAGACTACTCACTTTTCTAAAAGTTGATTTTTGTTGGTTCTATAAAACCATAAAAGTCAAAAGAAAAACTCAGTTTTTCGGGATTATTTGTTTCTGCTTTAGACAATTTTTATCCCTTTACCTTGAATAGCCACTTTAGTGATAAACAAAGAGAACAAAATGCCTGGCATTTTCTGTGGAAGAAACAAGAACAGGATTGGAAAAGAAAGTGCTTGAATATTCTTATGTGTTTTAAAGACTGTAATGATGGCATGTTAACTACTGTGGCAGAGTTTAATTTGATTCCAGTATATTTAGAAATTTATAAATACATCATTACCATTAGTGTAAAACTGTGTACAAGTAAAATTGTTAATGGTGTACAATTTTTGTGATACTTGCCATCCTAATATAAATACTGATATTATTCTTTTGACTTTTCCCTTCAAGTTTTTTCCCATAAGCATACATATTTACATTGGAATAATATAATTCTCAGTTTTTCCACTTAAAAACACATTTCCTTAGTATAGTGCATATTGATGCAGCTTAATTATCGGTAGATTTTTTTACATTAAAACTACTAAATGCAGCAAAGTGTGTACCTTGTTTTACTTGGTGAGCTAACTGTAAGAAGCAATTCCTAAGTGACGGTAAAATGAGAACGTGTGCTGGTCTGCAGAGACGGGGGTCTCGTGCTGGCAGCAGAGTGTGTGGACAGGTTCCTGGGTCGGGGCTGTGCCCTGCGACTCCTGCCCTTTCAGACCCGCGTGGGTTCCGTCACCAGGAAGACTTGTGTCCCTTTTCTCTGCTGCTGTTGCCCTTCTGCCTATGGTGATGTTTACCCTTGATTCGCTGTTCTGTGATTTTCGTGTGTACATGTTTAGCTCTTGCACTAAACCACGAACTTCTTCGGGGAAAGGCTGTGTCTTAATTCTTCTGTATAGTCGTAGTTTCTACTGTAAGGCTTATCATATATTCAGAGGCTGAGTGAGTATGTGCTTGAGTGAGCTGAATGAAGGCCCCTGTCTGCAGATGGTGTAACTAAGGCACGGTTTGATTCAATACCCCTCTGTATTCTTGAATTGATTTTTTTTTAAAAGAAACAGCACCCCACCTGTGTTTAAGTTGTCATAGTCACAGACCCTGAGACGCTCAGGGCGGTCTCCAGGCCCAGCGTGGCCTTCTCTGTACAGCAGTACGGAGTGCGAGTGACCGTGTAGCCTGGGAGACGGGCCGAGCGTGGGGACTGGAACGCAGGCTGACTCCTAACTGCGGGTCTCGCTGTGGGACACACACAGGGCAGCTGGGGCCAAACCTCTTTCTGAAATTAAACTTTATTTCTGAAAACACTTTATTTTCTAAATATTTGCAGTGTTGGGGGAAATATTAATAGTTTGGAAACTGTAGAATTGGTTTAGATTCTGTGCCTCACAAGTAAATCAGATATCAAATATCTTCCATGTAGCTATCAAAATGGCCAGAACTCACATCGCTGAAGGCAGCTTGATGAGCGGATGGAAAGGAAACAGCAGCACAGGCCTGTTCCTCACACGCCATGTGTTTTCGGTTTCTTCCCTTCCTTCCCAAGTTTGCTTTCTTTGGTATCTTCAAATATATCCTGATAGCAAATTGTCAGCTTACAATACAATACAGTTCTCTGGAGTGGCCTTGTTTTTTTTTTTTTTGAGACAGAGTCTCGCTCTGTTGCCCGGGCTAGAGTGCCGTGGCGTCAGCCTAGCTCACAGCAACCTCAAACCCCTGGGCTTAAGCAGTCCTTCTGCCTCAGCCTCCCGAGTAGCTGGGACTACAGGCATACGCCACCGGCTAATTTTTTCTATATTTTTTTAGTTGTCTGATTAATTTCCGTCTATTTTTAGTAGAGATGGGGTCTCGCTCTTGCTCAGGCTGGTCTTGAACTCCTTAACTCAAACAATCCGCCCACCTCGGCCTCCCAGAGAACTAGGATTACAGGCATGAGCCATCGTGCCCGGCCTGGAGTGGCCTTGTTTTAAAGGAGACGCCCACAGATGGGACAGCTGTCCACGCTGCTGCCAGGGCAGGGCCGAGGGTGTTGGCAGTCCTTTATTCCAGCGCAGCGTCCGTAACCAAATTCGGATCAAGACTTTAGAATAAGATGAGAAGTTCTGAGATTTTAAATTGTAATTTTTGTCTCTGGAAATGAACATTAAGAATGTAAAGATAAAGGTAGACTATATATATTGCTGTTGTGATACTGCCATGCGGCCGTGTTTGTATCTGTATACATAACTAGCAACATTCAGCTTATATTTGAGTTTCATTTTAATGAAGAATATCCAACACAAAAATGACATTTTTAAAGAGGAATTTAAGAGAAAAGACATTTCTCTTCATATATATATGTGTATATATATGTTTTACAACAATATTCACAGAAGCATTTTTTCTGTCATGAGTATATACACATTTGAAAAGCATAGCCCTTATCCTTAACAAATGATAAGGGGAGAAAAATCTTCCGTGCATACAAAGTAAATGTTGAATAGTTGATTTTTGGTGATTTCTGGGCTAATGTTTTCTACTCGTCTAGCAGTGCTATAGTGTTATTAAACCACATATTTGAATATGCAATTTTACTCTTAAAATATTAGAGCAAGCTGGGTGTGGTGGCGCACCTGTCGTCCCAGCCACTCGGGAAGCTCACTTGAGACCAGAGTTCCAGAGCAGCCTGGGCAACATAGGAAGACTGTCTCTCTACAGAAATAAATAGATAGATCGATAGATAGATAGACAGATAGATAGAAAGAACATATGGTATTTTCATGAAAATTTAAAATTGCATTATGTATATTAAAAGCAAATATTAAAAGTAATTGATTAGAGGTGGTCTTTCAACTTGTGGTTTTAATTTGCTACATTTCCCTCCCCGCCTCTCCCGTTTTGCGGTGCATTTTCACTGCTGTTAGCTGGTTCTGGCTGTGGACATATTTTTAACACTGTGGATGTTTAAATTATGAATAATAATAAAAAAATCACTGATTTGCCAATTTTGTTTTCGTTTTTCTCTCCTTGAACAGGAAGACAGTGACCCGCCCATTCATGAAAGTCTCAGCATAGAAAACACCTTGTGGGCAAGCACCGTTGTTGCATCAGGTAAGAAAGTCTCCTCCTTTGAGTGTAAATTCTCACAGACAGATGATGCTTTGTGTTGTCCAGGGACTCCAAACATGTGTTTTCAAAATGCCCTGAAATACTTAGGGACCTTGCTCTACACAGACTGCCATTCACAAGTTGGGGTGGCCCTGGGAGTGTGCGGGGGGGCGGCCCTTGCACTTGGCGTGTGTGGCCTGGAGCAGGCAGGGAAGTGCAGCCTTCGTGTAGGAGCACAGGGCATTTTGCTGGATTCGGCATGTTTCTTGACAAACTTGTCAGTGTGCCTTAGAAGTGCACAGCAGTGCTGGGGACACCAGTGGTGACTTTAGGTGGAGGAGGAGCATGTGGTTGAGTGACTGGTACAGGGAAGGGTGAGGTCAGGCCAGGCAGGCCGTGGGAGGCAGGTCCCCTCAGGCCGTGGACTGAGTGTTCCTCGTGGTTGAGGAGGGAGGTGCTTAAATTCTGGCAATTTAAAAAGTAACTTTCTAGGGAAGGTGTTGAAAATGTAAATGATTATCACCTGTCAGAACTTAGTGTCAGTTGACACAGCCAGTGATGCTGGGGGCAGAGTTGAGCAGCAGGGACCACCCGGAGAGGGCACTAGTGTGACAAGGACCGAGGAGTGGAGGGGGCTTGTCGGGGGTGTCTGTCCGCTCAGCACTGTGCAAGGCTCGTCGCCCTTCTCTCCTGGGACGCGCGCCTCCCTCCGTGGACTGTGTGTGGAGGACTGTTCTGCACCAGGCGCTGGCGATACCGTCCGGAACAGAGTCGTTATGGGTCTTGTCCTCAGGGAGTTTATGGTTTAGTAAGAAGACATCCATAAAGGTCCAGGCGATTTTACTGTGCTCAGTATCATGAAAGTGCTGATTGATACTGTGACATCAGATAGCGACAAAAAACGTGCAAGTCAAGAACCTATCTGGACAAGGTCTAGGGAAGGCCTTCTGAAACGGAAACATTGAAATGGACTGAAGACTGTGCGGACGTGAGCCGGGCGAGGGGGTGGCAGGAAGGGTTGCGGAGGATGCCTGGCAGAAGGCGCAGTGCTGAGAGGGACCCAGGACCCTGAGGAGAAAGGTCCAAGGGACAGTGTGCCTGGCCAGGGGGAAGGGAGTGCACGCAAAACCGCATAACAGACGCTTCTGTGTTCGCCTTTCAGCAGGTGGAATATGAAAGGGGATTTGATTTTATCCTAGTGTTTTGTGTCACTAAGATAAACTTGATAGCAGATACGACAGTTTCAGTAGGTTTCAATTATGTGGGCTTTTGTTATTTATATATTTTAAAAATTTCTCAAAATGGAAGTTAGGATCGTGCTCCATGAAGAGACAACAAAAGTGGGCTGGCCAATTCCTGAGCTCTATGGACCTCAGGAAGGGGGTTCACACCTTGAAGACACCTCACAGGTGGACAGATCAGGTCCTGGGCTCTGTAGACCTCAGGAAGGGGGTTCACACCTCGAAGACACCTCACAGGTGGACAGATCAGTTCCTGGGCTCTGTGGACCTCAGGAAGGGGGTTCACACCTCGAAGACACCTCACAGGTGGACCGATCAGTTCCTGAGCTCTGTGGACCTCAGGAAGGGGTTCACACTTCAAAGACACCTCACAGGTGAACACATCAGGTCCTGGGCTCTGTAGACCTCAGGAAGGGGGTTCACACTTCAAAGACACCTCACAGGTGGACAGATCAGGTCCTGGGCTCTGTAGACCTCAGGAAGGGGGTTCACACTTCGAAGACACCTCACAGGTGAACACATCAGGTCCTGGCTCTGTAGACCTCAGGAAGGGTGTTCACACTTCTAAGACACCTCACAGGTGGACACACAGATCCTGGGCTCTCTGGACCTGGGGAAGGATCTTCACACTGCAGAGAGCACAGTTTCAGCCAGGGAAGACTTAGAATCGTGCCCTTAAGCCTGTTCACTCCGTGTGTTTAGCTGTGTTCACGTTGCTCCTGGAGGCAGGCATCACCTCCGCCTGCCTCCACTTCGGGGATGCTTTTCCGCTGGCCTGGCCTCTTCTCCAAGGACTGCCCTCAGCAGGTTCCTCATCCCTGCCAGACACAGCCAGAGTGCACCTGGGCCAGGACAGAGTCCAGCTGCCTTCCTTAAAGGCTGTCACCCTGCAGTGCTCAGCACTGAGTAGTTTGTAGGAAAACACATACAATGATTTATAAGAAGCTCATACACCATCAGAAAGTTTAAATTTTCTGTTTTTAGCTGTTTCATTCTATTTCATTTCTATTTTATTTATTATTAAGGATCATTCTTGAAGATAGTAGAAGATTCTCTTTTTTAAATACATTTTATTGATCTTTTGTTTCCTGGATCCTTTTGAACGTGTATTAGAATGTGTTTCTGACCCCCAGTAGTATTGGTTTGTGGACTTTCTCCTCAAAGAGACATGAGCCAAAGGCTTCTGAGACATCCCGTGCGGCTCCCGAACATGGCTTCTCTCCCGACTCAGTTCACTTGCCGGCCTTGGCGAACGTAGCAGCCAGCTGTGTGCCTGGCGACACAGACGCGAAGTAGGCCTTGTCACATTCACATGTGGGTCATGTCACAGCCCAGTTTCGTCCTCTTTGCCACGTGGCCTTTGGTTTTCCAGGGTGGTTATCTTCTCAGAGTATAGATGGCTCTAAAGCCATCCATGAAGGTGCACTGTGGTGCCTTTGGTGTTAGTTTGTGTTGGGACATCTTTAAAATGCAAGCTTTGTCTTCAATTTCAAATCTTTTAAAACATACTTATCTTTGAACAATTACCAAATTCTATATATTTCCACACTGCCATTTCCTGAGGAGTGTTTGAAAGGCTTTAAGATCTCCAGGACTAACCCAAGGGCTCTCAATCTTCTTTGTAATTATAATTGACTACAAGTTGAGAATTCTCTTTAATCTTATACCTTAGCAGTGAAATCTCAGTTGAATTCAAGTTGGCTGTTAAGGGGACATGAACTCGGGCCTTCGTCCTCTGTCACAGCATCTGAGTTCACACAGACGAGGGCTCGAGCCACACAGACAGACAGACACCCTGGACGAGGGCTGGCCAGCGGGAAGACGCTGAGCTTGCGAGGCCGCGATGCTCCGTTGCCCCTGTTGATTCAGAAAGCACTGTTTCTCTGGAAGACAGACTCAGGGCCTGGAGAAGCACCGTGTTTTATAGTGAGAAGCCCAAGAGGGAACGTCCCTGATACCGAGCTCCCAGAACCCGGAGGGAGCCGCGCCCTCTGAGGCAGGGCTGTCAGCAGTGTTGAGGCAGGACCGAGAGGACCCGCTCTGGTCATGAGGACCCCAGGCTGGATGCAGGTCTCCCTGTCTCTCTGTGTGCCTGGTCATGGGGACCCCAGCGTGGGAGCAGGTCTCCCCTGTCTCTCTGTGTGCCTGATCATGGGGACCCAGGCTGGGCGCAGGTCTCCCCTACCTCTCTGGGTGCCTGGTCATGGGGACCTGTCCCAGAGTGGGTGCAGGTCTCGAGTGTCACTCTGTGTGCCCAGCCGTGTGGAGTTTGGACATCAGTAGAGGTCACCTGTTACTCTCTGTGTCCCAGCCTTGGTGAGATTTTGACTTTCCAAGGCTCACTCTGTCGTCTCTGTCAGTTTCCTGCCGCCTGGTCCGTGCTTGTCCATGTGCTCGCTCTGTGTTCCCTCTGTGCCTCCCGCCTGCTTTCCTGGAGCAGCACGTGAGAGCTCCGCTCAGTGCCAGAGCTTGGTGTGTGCCGCCCTGTCTGCTTCTCCCCCAGCACCTGCAGGTGCTGGGTGCGTGACTGACACTCGGTAATACTTTGATTGGCAGGTAGCTCTTTTTACATCTCTCATACACCCATAAATACATATTTACTTTTTTTTTAATTCAGTAAATTTTAAGCATTTTACTATCTTTTTGACCCGATAGTTTAAAGCTATTAATTATTTTGTTAAAGTGGTCTAGGGTGTATATTTTGTATGTATAAAATTTTCTGTGAATGGTCTTAATTAATTTTGAATTCGTGAAGATTGGTTGAAAATCTGCAATTTAAACATAGTATCATATCAGAAGTTTAAAAATAGCAACTGAAAATGTGATAGGCTCACTCTTTAAAATATTTAATAATAAGTAAACTAATTAGTTTGACTTTGCTGAGTTATGTTTTGTAGTTACAAGTTTGAAATTTTTGTATAAAGGAAAATATTTTTTCCCCAAATTTGACCTTGTTAGCATTTTTTTTTCTCATTTTGCATTTGGAAAGTTGTTTGCTTAAAATGTAACTATACTGTTAATTAGATGTTGGTAGAATTTTATATGAAATTTTCAGCATAGCTTGTGACAAGGGAGTCAGGTAGTAGCTAAGAGATTAATCACTGTTCCACGCATGTGAAACGAAACCGGACCCCAAGCTGACTTCAGACTGTGGCCGCGAGACCTCTGCAGACACCGGCTGGTCTCAGAGCCCTGGCCCTGAGTCAGTGGAGCGTAGGAGGGGATGTCATCGTACTTACCCATTTGGACCCAAAGCATCTGAATGTTTTTGTATTGATTTTTCATTAGCTATAGTCAATTTGAGGTGTGCAAATATGGATCAGACAAATACAATCACTAGCTTTAACTAGTAGATGCTCATAAATCTTTTAAGATATTTTCTCAATATAAATTGGACTAAATTTTCTATTTAATTTTGAATGTTATGTCATCTTCACTTTTAGGGCCTTGGTTACCTGCCCGTTAAGAATTTCTTTCTTGTAATGGTTGTGATTTTAACACACCAGCATATTCCTGAACTTACGTCTTTCTGAAAAAGAAGATTCCCAAGTTTGAGCCAGTGGGAGGGAGCTTAATTTATACTTGAAGTATAGATTAAGTTTTGAAGTTCTCCCACTGAAGTATGTTATTTGCTGGGAATCTTTGCATCACTCTGTGTTAGCCGTATTGTGCCCTCTGAAGTTAGCGTGATCTCCTGTTGCGCTCTCATCTCATTTCAGAATCAGCAGTTAACATCTTTTCTCTATTTCTGTATACTCTATACATTGATACACAGTTTACTCCGTCTTTTAGCTTATGCTAGTCTATAAATTCCTACCCTTTATTAAAGAGAATGGAATATGTTCCAGATATTCCTGTGCTGATTTCAGCGATTTTAGGTATTAAAAAGCATGATAGACTCAGAAAAAAATACATTTAATCTAATTACAGTACATACTCATTTTTGGTGAGAATTAAATGAGAGAATACATTTAAGGCGCTTTAGCAAATTTTTTTTTTTTTTTTTTTTTTGAGACAGAGTCTCACTGTGTTGCTCGGGCTAGAGTGCCGTGGCATCATCCTAGCTCACAGCAACCTCAAACTCCTGGGCTCAAGCGATCCTCCTGCCTCAGCCTCCCGAGTAGCTGGGACTACAGGCGTGTGCCACCATGCCTGGCTAATTTTTTTTATATATATATATTTTTAGTTGTCCAATTAATTTCTTTCTATTTTTAGTAGAGACGGGATCTCGCTCTTGCTCAGGCTGGTCTCAAACTCCTGAGCTCAAACAATCCGCCCGCCTCGGCCTCCCAGAGAGCTAGGATTACAGGCGTGAGCCACCGCACCCGACCAGCTTTAGCAAATTTTAACAGATTATGCAAATATAGGATCCGAAATTTTGTTAAAGGCTTATTGCATGTGTCCTGCCATTTCTCATATTGAATTCGGGTACTGTAATCCGTAATGCCAGCCAAGAAATCCACATTGCTCGTGAATCTGCTTTTAGGGTAAGGGATTCTAGTTTGATTAGTTATTATGTAGGCTCCTTTGGGACTTTGTCATTCAGCCAATGTTAAACCATAAATTAATTTTATGTTGTTTGCCTTGTTACATTGTTGTGTATTTTGATTATTCAACATTAGTGTATTTTGATTAAGTTAGACTAAATTGGCAACATAGAAAATATTGATAAGGTCACACTTAATATTTTGCTTCACTGACATGAAAGTATTCTGTGACACAAGTTTTTGAAAACTTTTCATACTGTTATTTGTATTTAATATTTATGTATACTGAGTACAGTCATCTCAGCTAGGAAGTTTATATGGACAATGCCAAAGGCAGTATTTGTCTAGCTGGGCGAGCTTATATCCCAAGTGTAGGCTGGCAGTGCCTTTCATGAGCTTGGCAAACTGAAGCCTCCCAACTTTCCCAGTGACACATAATTAAAGAAGAAAAACATGTGACCTCTTCAGATATCACTGATGAGAGAATACTTTAGCACCGTCCGTCTTCCTGAGCTTTCCAAAGTGGGAGGTGTAAGTTACGTGACATATGTGATATGCAGCGTATCTGTGATCACATAAAGTGAAGAGATAGTCCGTATCGTTTATTCCAAAGGTTCTGACTCAGCACTCACTAAATTGTATGTATTAGTGTGAAATCAAAGAGTTTTTGCATAATTATTATAGTTAATTCTGTAATGGTAATTTCAGTATTATGTATATATTGTCTTTCTTACCTTGTGTTTCTTACCTTCAAAATTTATACACATTAAGGATGAAAATTAGGAATATAAATTATGCTTAGCTGTAATTACAGAAGGAGACTTCCATGGGTTTTAATTTTGACATTCCAGAAATGAGTAGCTTTTAGTACCTTTATAATCTATGGGTCATTCCTAAGAAAAGGTTAAAAATTATTATATCTTCTTGACTTGAAAAATTAGAAAACCTAACTTTCAGAGACATGAGTAAAAGATTAGTAGCTTCTAAATGTAAAATCAAATATTGTTTTTATAACATTTCTATTGTTAATTAAGTGTACACTCTGAAATACTAGCAAAGACTCTTACTGATACTTAGTAGTAGTTTGATCTTTGCAGTGGAAATATACTCATGGTAAAAGAATCTGGTTCAATGGGAGCTATCTTGGTATGAAGGTCAAATGATGAGTTTGGTCGGTTCAGAGCATAGCCTCTCTCGGTATAACTTCAGTAATAGAGTAGACATCAGTGAAAAGCCACTGTCATTCTTTTTGTTGTCAGCGAAAAGAATATTAATACATTTTCTAACATTATATGTAGGTGAATTGGTATTGCTTAACAAATCATTTGACTTTTTCAAAGTCCGCTTTAAAAGTTGAGATTAGATTTTCCTCAGCTAGCCAAATTAAATCAGTGTTGTGTGCATTTATGTGAAATCAAATAGTGTAATATTTTCCATGAAAACGATTAATTAGAAAGTGTTACCTCTTTGCTAACCTTTAAAGTATTTCTATAAGGACCACTTTCGTGTTTTTGCAGGTACTGTAATAGGTGTTGTCATTTATACTGGAAAAGAGACTCGAAGTGTTATGAACACATCCAATCCAAAAAATAAGGTAGGCTAGATGAAGGAGCAACTGCGCTAATGAACTCACTTTTTCCTTTCAGTAAGAAAGTCTGCATAGTTCTGACTAGCTCATTCATGTGAGCTTAATATATAGCATGAAAATAGAATTTCAGTAATGTTGGCGATTTAGGATATGTGTTCTCTGTGTTTATATCACAATATACTCATACTGAAGAGTTTCTGAAAGTATCTTCTCTTCACTAATCAGAGTTTTATATATGTCTTACATTTTCGTTGTTAGATATGTAATTGACAGTTAATTGTAGCTAATTTCTTCAATCTGTTTATTTTACAATTTGTACTCTTTATGTTTGTGGTTCATTTTTAAAGCAAAGAAATCTCTATTAATGTTTTATAGTATTTAATTTGAATGTTAGTTATATTGTTAAACCAGTTTATTTCCATTTGAGAAGAAACATATTGAAAACCAGATTTTAGTTTTAAAGAGTACTTGTTTATATTCCTAAATTGACTATATTCCAGAATTGTTATTTATGCAGTCAACATGTACGTGTAAGGTAAATCATAACAAAAACGTGGATGCTCAATAGTTATATACTGTTTGGATGATAAATTTTATATGTTGAAGTCACAGTATGTGCTAATAAGCAGTTAATGAGAAGCTCTTTCTAATTATTAATTTTACTCATTTTTATTTGAAAGATCTGTGTGTATTTAAGTAGAACAAAAGTCATTGGATGAGTTCGTGCTCGCTCTGTGAGGAATTAATAGGAAATATTGTCTTTTGCTGGAAATTCGATTACAGAGCAATAGAAAGGATATAATTCTTTGAAAAGATATGATTAGGACAAGAGGTATTCCATTTTTTTCAGCCAAATACTATTTAAAAAATAGTTAACTCTTCAAAAATTAGGAAAGCATATAAATGCTTCTCAACTCTATAAGTGCCAGGGGCCATTTGCAGTTTAGTGTGTCTGCTGTCTGCTTTTAGATCAGGCGCAAGCTGGAAAGTGTCCTTTCTGTACACACGGAGAGGCACGCGTGTCTCTGGGAGAATTCCAGATGTCTACGTGTGACACAGATTTGCTAAATCAAAGAAAAGTGTTGTGTTACTATTATTTCAGTATAAACTCTGTGATAATGAGAAAAATTATCTCTTTAAATTTAAATTACAGTTTACTCTGAGTATCAAGTATATCCAAGTCAGTAATTCTACAATAGAACTAAAATTATTTTAAAACAAATTATTAAACTAATTATTGACAGATTTAGAATCATACAAGCTTTTTTTCAGAGAAGTACAGTGATTTTTTCCTTAAGTGAGCAAAACTAAAATAATTTAATATACATACAAGTTTTAGGGTTTCTTTCTTTCCCTTTTCTTTTCTTTTTTTTTCTTTTCTTTTCTTTTCTTTTCTCTTCTCTTCTCTTCTCTTCTCTTTTCTTTTCGTCCTGTCTCACTATGTTTCCTGGCCTAGAGTGCAGTGGCATCATTATAGCTCACTGTAATCTCAAACTCCTGAGCTCAAGCAACCTCCTGCCTCAGCCTCCTGAGTAGTTGGGACTACAGGTACACACCACCGTGTCTGGCTAGTTTTTCAATTTTTTGTACAGATGGGGTCTCAATGTATTGCCCAGTCTGGTCTCAAACTCCTGGTCTCAAAACATTCTTTCACCTCGGCCTCCCAAAGTGCTGGGATTGAGCCACCATGCCCAGCTGTTTTATTTTCTTAGTCTTTTTGGTTTTATATTTATGACAACATTTGAGGTTAGGTTTAATTTTAAATATTAATTTCAACATCTTAAAAGCCATGCTGCCTTTTAATATGACTCTTTTTTTAGCTACCTTATTCTTTAGTTTAACCTATCATCTTTCCTTTTATTTAGTCTCCACTTCATTATTTTTTTCCTCTATAAATCTTTTATTTTGGGTTCATTTGTGCTCTTGGGGTTTTCATTCAGAGTTATGTGAGTGAGCTCTGAAGTTTCTGGTCACCATTAGGAATTATTCACTGGGGTTTCACTGCCAGGCCTAGAAGCCAGGCTGCGCTGCTAACTGGCTGCTTCACTTGAGCAGTGGCTAAATTCAGTGTCTGACAAATGGGAACAGGACGTACATGTGATTATTGGGAACAAGATAATGCACACATTGCTCTTAGAAAAGAACTTGTCACATGACAAATACTCAACGTTGCCTGTGATTCTTACTATTTTTCTGTAAGACGAAATATTTTCAAAACCATACTTTTTCAACCCAACTCTCATTGCTAGTCAAGAAGTAGCTACTTTGTAACTAGTTTGAACAAGGCATTGGTTCTGTACTATCCAGCTACCACGAAGCCTAGGAATGCTTCCAGTTTCCACTGTCTGTGGGTTCTTTCTCTCCCTTCTCTTCTTTCCTTCCTCCTCTTCCTCTCCTTCTTCTTTTTTGTTTTTTTTAATAATAGCCTTCTCAGTTTCCTTGGTGTTAGCAGACTACATCTAGTAATAGGAGAGGTGACTTTGGAGTCCTACAGAACTGGATTTAAATCCTTGGCTACTTGCCTTGTTAGCTTTGCAGCCTGCTGTAAAAGTGTTCTTCCAGTGGCCGGCACCTTCCTGGCACTTAGTAAGTGTTCGGTCCTCCCTTTCCGGTCTAAAACCATAATAATGGCAGTAGCTCAGGCGTAGAGAGCATTTACCTTTGGTGAGTACTTACCTGAAACTTCACATGCACATGTCTCACGACCACACGGCAGAGCGGCGCAATCCTGGCGGCATCTCGGGGGGGACCGGAGGGCATCGAGTGGTGAGGTGTCAGCACAGCAGCCCAGGACTGCGTGTGGTGAAGCCCTGAGGGGGTCTTCCTTGGACTTGGTATTTAAATTTTTTAAATTAAGGAATAACTTAAGAGAGAAATGAAACATATACATTTGCAAAGTAATTCAGTCTTTCTGAATGTTGAATGCTAGTTTCATAAGAATAAAATTCAGAAAAAGTTTTCAAGCATGCTATAATGGACAGAAAGTAACAGATGCAGTTCATCCAGGGCGAGGTATTGATAACGATATGTGTTAAATGAAAAAGATTATATGATATTTGTTCCTAAATAGAGAAAGGAAGACAGAAATTGTTTACTGTTCGTAAGACTTTATTTTCTGAAAACTACATCTTAGTGTTCTTCTGTTGCTTAGTAAACCAGCAAACTCCTGTACTTCAAAGAAGGCTGGTGCAAACAAAACAGTAAAACATTTAAAAGGGAAAACTAATCATTACCTGAGTTTCATTGAATTTTTTCAGGTAAACAGAAATACTCCTAGCATTCAATTCTGATGGCTGTCTAATGCAGAGAATGTGTACGGAGACATTACTTAGTACACTGGTCAATTGAAATTTAGTTTTGGAGTTCATTGTTATCAGAGTAATTTGGGCTGGAAATGCATATTTTTGAATGAGTAGTGGTTATCAGCCAGGGTAGGCTAAGTCATGCTGTGGGTGAACTGCCCCAAACCATGCTGTGGCTTAGTACCAGCATCTTTTCCTTATGTGATGTGTCTCATGCAAGCTGGCAGCTGCCTGCTTTGTCACGGTCCCTCAGGAACCCACCTTAGAAACGTACTTCTGTGACCACTGGGATGAGAACTGACCTGGCAAATCATAATACTGACTGATTCTTAAGACTTCTGCCAGGAGCAATGTAGGTCACATTTCATTGCCAGACCAATTAAATGGCCTCAAATAAGTTCCAGGAATCAGGAAAGTGCAATTCTACCCCACGTGCAGGAGAGAGAATTGGCAATATTTAACAAACAGGGTCAGTGATACCCACAGCGAGATTTTACGTAGTGCACAAGAGGGAAGAACCTTGTAGAACCCTGCAGGATGCCAGTGGTTCCAGGGTGGAGCAGAGGAGATGAAATCAGGAGAAGGACATTGAATGGAGACAACATTTCGGAAGGTGGTTGTAGTCAGCGGTGTGTTGGGGACTGCGGAGATCGTTTGGGGTGAAAAAGGAAAAGAGGTTAGTTAGATTTAGCAATTAGGAAAGTATCGGTAAAATTAAAACTGCTGCAGTAGATTTGTTGGGGTGGAACTCTTTCCAGGAGTCCCGTGGGGAAGGGAGAGTGTCATGTTGAGGGAACCAGGTCAGGGACGGGAAGCCCGAGTGTGACTCTGGCCCGGAGCAGTGGAAGAACGGTGATGAGAAATTGACCAGTTATACTGTAAGGAGAAAAATTTTATTTTTTTTTTTCTGGTAAGAAAAACCAGTATCACGAAACCGTTCATGCTTTCAGTAAAAGAATAGAGGGTCTTACTTTATAAAGAAGAAAGATATTAATTCTGTGGAAGAATGAGTTTAGTGGACATCTGATAGCAACTTAAACACAGGAAGATAAGATTACTTAAAAGATTGTACCGTTATGGGACTGCCTCTCTCTTCCCTTCCCTCTTCTCCTCCCTCCCCTCCTTTTTTCTTTCCTTTCATATTTTATCTCCTACTTCATTACAGCGTATGTAACAGGTCCATGCAAATTTGCAAAATTGCTTTAAGTTCCTAAGATTAAAAAAATGCTACAGTAAAGTCAATGCTGATATAAGAAAAAAAGTTAATCATAACAGCAGTGAGGTAGTGAAATTGATGCAGAACGTGGGAAGGGCTTGAACTAGTTCCTAAAAGTGTGGGGAAGGGTTATAGCCTCACGATTTAGGCTCATGAACTGCTGAGTGATGGGCAGGCATCGCTGTTGTTGGGAACCATGAATTTGTAATGGGGCCAGTCACAAGGGTGTGGCTTTTCCCAGGCTGATTGGAAGAACCCCAAAGCAGAAAAGCACAGGGGCCCGGGGTTGGCCCAGAGCTGTAGGCTGGCAGGTGGGTGTGTCAGAAGGTAAGGTGCAGGGCTGGGCTCTTGGTCAGGGTGGGAGGCAGCAGCCAGGAGGCCGTGTGTGGCCAAGTCACGTGGGAAGCAGAGGAGTCCTTGGGGGGAGGTTCAGAGCACGGCAGTAAAAATGAGTTGTTGAAGTTCAGAGGCTGCCGTAGACGCCGGAGTATGCAAAATCATAAACCTGCGTGTAGTGTTTTGGAGAGCAGTATTTCCTTCTTTAAAAAAGTGTGTTTTCTAGCCACTTTGGAAGATAGTCTGCGAAGGCAAATACACCATTATTTCACATATTCTAGTTTTGTCCAGTAACTTCTCTTTTAAGGAGACACGTTAACAGTCTTATTCCTCAATTGCTTATAGGTCACTCATAGTACAAATTCTGTTTAACAAATACTCTATTTACTGATTTATCTTCTTTATTCCATGATACGAGAAATAGAGACTCCTTTTCTTGAAAGGGTTGCTTCGAGTGGGAGAGGCTAAGACTTCACACCCTTGCCCCAGGTCCGCCCGCCTCTGCTGCCGTCTTCCCCTCCGGTGTCCTCTCGGGCTGCTCATGCTGAGGGCTGCAGCGTCATTTGGTGTTACCTTCTGCCGTAAGTGCAGCCCTATGTTAGGACATTTCTGGGATCTAATGGCTTTAAAAATAACAGAAAATAATCCAGGCAATCACTGTTACAAAGCACGGTTAAGGGAGCGGGTCTTACCCAGTACATGGCTGTTCTTTGGCTAGCAGAGCGCATAAAGCACGTCAGCAGTGCCTGGCCACGACCGGGCTCCAAGCGCGTGGTCAGCTGTCATTGAAGCGCGGGGCTCCACGGGCCTTCACCTCGAGTGCTTGCGTGCGCACCGCTCCCCCAGCGGAGCTCCTGGCCTGAGAGAAGGCTGCTGGGTGCACGCTCCCCTCGCAGACGCCCAGCGTGCGCCCACGCCCTCAGACAGGCCCAGCTTCCCGGTCCCGTCGCTGCCATCCTGCTGTCGAGGCTGTGGCTCCCCGAGGACTGGTGCTTGTGCTTTTAAAAATGTCCTCCCAGAGTTGAGCAGGTGCATGTTAGGTGTTTAACCAGTTTTATTAGTGACTTTACAAAATACATTTAAACCAGCCATTCTCCTCAGCTGACGTCCCAAAACTCATTTGGCCACTTCTCCATTTGCTCTTGATTTTGGGCACTTGTTCTTCTTTAGCTCCTTTTTTTTTTTTTTTAACTTATTATGAAAAATTTCAAACACATAGAAAACTGGGGAGAATGACGTGATCATTCATGTCCCCAAGCCCAGGCCTACTTGATCTTTCCTGTGGTTTCACGTGTGATGCCCCCTTATCCCTGAAGAGAAAAACGGAGACGCCTGTCTGGCTGCTGCCTTGATACCTCCCTTATTTCTGGAATGCGGCTGAGCAGGCGTGTATGGCCCCAGCTTGGCCACATCGCATCGGGGCTGCCTTTCGCCCCCCCATCCTAAAATTCAAATTCTTGCCCCTCTCAGACTTCCTGAATCAGAAGCTGGGGGCACACAGGGAAGATGGAGAACCTCCGCTCCTGGTTTCGCATCCTTTCCGTAGTGGCCACCGAAAATCTAAGATTTAAAAAAAAATCCTGTGCATGAATTAGTTAAGGTAGAACTGAATTTAGTAACTCTGACAAATGTCCCACTTTCATTCGTTCTTTTGGATTTGTCTCTGAAATCAATTCTTATAATAGATAATTTTAGATAATTGGAAAATACAGCTTTAAGCCTGTAACAGGAGTTTATTAGAATTTTTTAAATGTAGCATGTTTGATCCTGATATAAAGATGAAAAGTAAATCCTAAATATTTTGTTAGATCGAGGGAAATTCTAAGATTAAAAGAAATTCTTAGATCTGAAGATTAGAATATTTTACCTCATCACAGTACTCACTAAAGACAGATTTAAGAGATGGGGTCTACTCACAGTTTGAAAAATTTATTTTAGAATTTTGAACAAATCAAAGTTTTTGTTACTAAGCAATTATAATATTTGGTGAAAGTTTAAATTACAAGGACTACAACTTGAGTAATGGACCGCTTTATAAAACTTAGCCTCCAACATATTTAATGAGATGAGGCTCGATCATATTTAAGAGGGAAAAATTCTACAGAGATTAAGAAACAATTGTGACAGGTTGCCATTTTCACGCCACTCGTAATAATAAGTTACTCGGAGCAGAAACATCAAGGATGAAATGATAATACAAATTGTTGCTTTAAGCAGCTATTATAGTCTCTTGAGTATATTGATTTGTGTTTCTAATAAAAAGATGCTTTCAGATGTCTCACTGCAGAAAGACAGACGACACGAGCCGTGGTATGAATTAGAGCTGCTGCTTGTTATCTGAGTTGTCAAGGTATTTTTCAGATCATAGAATAAAACACAGTCAGCTCTGGAGTATTTTGCTTGTTGAAATATCAAGGCAGTTTTGGAGAATAACTTTCTTCTTTTAAAAAGGATAGTTTATTAATATTTAAAAAGTTATATTTGGGCCGGGCGTGGTGGCTCATGCCTGTAATCCTAGCACTCTGGGAGGCTGAGGCAGGTGGATCGCTCAAGGTCAGGAGTTCAAGACCAGCCTGAGCAAGAGCGAGACCCTGTTTCTGCTAAAAATAGTAAGAAAGTATCTGGACAACTAAAAAATATATATATATATAAAAATTAGCCGGGCATGGTGGCGCATGCCTGTAGTCCCAGCTACTTGGGAGGCTGAGGCAGAAGGATCGCTTGAGCCCAGGAGTTTGAGGTTGCTGTGAGCTAGGCTGACACCACGGCACTCACTCTAGCCAGGGCAACAGAGCAAGACTCTGTCTCAAAAAAAAAAAAAAAAAAAGTTATATTTGTATTAAAATATTACAATAGAATAACTTATTTTTCTCTTTTCTTTTGGTTTCATATAATCATAGTACCCCTTAATTTTCTAATAGTTGCCTTCTTGAGTAATAAAATATTTGGAATTTAAATACTTATTTAAAATGTGCCCATGTGCTTCACGAAAGAGCTACATGTTGTAGAATATAGTATTACAGTCAATCCACAGCAATAAAAAGACTCTTGGAATGCTTTTTTTGGATAACTGTTATTAATATTAACAAATCATAGTGTTTCAGCGCCTCATCGGGAAAAGGTTAGCTCGAGAGCAAACCTAGCGTGAAGCAATTCAGGAACACGGAGAGAAGACACAGCGTGGCTCTCTGGGTCATGCCAGTGCACACCTCGCTTGCAGAGCTACCACGCTTCGATACTACAGCTGCTCACAATTAAAAGTTGCATTTCTTCATCGGCAATGTGAACATAAATAAACTTATAATTTCAGGAAAACAGGCAAGAAGCAAAATGCTAAATGTTGAAAAGCAATCCTAATGATTACATCTGGGACATAATGCTTTATCAGAGTATAACAAATTTTTAAACTAGAAAACTTGGATTTTGTCCCTAAATTCCTTTTAAATAGGAATTTGATTATAAAGCAGGTGCTCTGAATAGGAAACACAAGAATATTTATTATTTAAAGTCAGTGCTTTTTGTATTACTAAAAAGACATAGTGTTACATAAAGTTCTGAATAAGAAGCGTTTACTAATCATGTGTTACACATTAAATAAGAACTATATTGGGCAGTACATCATCTAAGCAGTACAGCTCAATTCTCTTTAATCCAAATGTAGAGAAGTATAATATAACTCATTCAAGAAGCAAGTATTTTGGGGGTGGGCAGAGCTCTGCACACTCAAAAGGCTAAATTGGTGTCAGATCCCTCATTCGGGCCAAATAAAAGATAAACTTGGAAAAAAAAGTATTTTCATAATTGCCTTTATGTTTTGGACTCCTTGATTACTTACCCTGAAGCCATAGAAACTGTTAGAAATTTGTGACAGGACTGTTAGGACCTTGCAATGATACTTTGTCGTGACATTTCCTGCAAAACTAAGTATTTCTTACTACCTGGTTCTTCTTAAGCCTTTCTGACGAGGCGGTCTGGAGCGTCCAGTGGGATTGAGGACGAGAAGGGCGGCTTTCAGACACCGCGTGGGCTGGAATGAAAGGGGCGCAGGTGGACGGCAGTGTTGTTGATGCAGGTGGAGAGGTGAGATTGCCAGTCTTCCAAGCAGATGTCACCTTCCTGAGGAGCTTCTGTGAGCCATCAGCCTCGGGTGGGTCTGTGTGTCACGGCAGTGCCCCATCCTTATGTGAAACGGGGCTCCTTCCTGGTCACCCCATGTCATAAACAGTTCATGCTCAAGCAATGGGTTCCGGAGCAGACTTTTTTGGTGACAATTTTAAGCCAGCAGTCAGCTAGAAGGGAGGTCCCCTAGTGTTCTCATCGCCCCAGTCCCCCTCTGTACGCTCACTGTTACCCTCCCTCCTCAGAGAGCACCTCAGTCATTCAGGAGAGCACCCACGCACAGCAGGCCAGATGGGGCACTTGTACCCTGGCTCGTGGCCAGGAAACCGCTGATGGGGTGGGAAGGCCTGGGCGAGTGCAGCCTTCCTGCTGGAAGCAGGGGCGGCCTGGTGCCAGCGCCCACTAGCCCATGCGCAGAGACTCCCCAGCGTCTCCAGGAAGCATGGCCACAGCGTCACACTGCACTGTGTCCTCTCAGACCATAAAGTTCACGACGTGAGGGACCTTTTCATCCTGGTGCACGATGTTGTCTTACACCTCAGGAGCAGTGCCTCACACATTTATTGAAGGACTAAATTTTTTTTGAAGAAGAGTTCATGTTTTTTTTCACTCCACAGTTACCTATATCTAAGTGATAATTTAACAAATTGTTTTTTTTTTTTTTTTTTTTTTGAGAAAGAGTCTCACTCTGTCGCCCGGGATAGAGTGCTATGGCGTCAGCCTAGCTCACAGCAGCCTCAGTTTCCTGGGCTCAAGCAATCCTTCTGCCTCAGCCTCCCGAGTAGCTGGGACTACAGGCATGTACTACCATGCCCAGCTAATTTTTTCTATATATTTTTAGTTGTCCGATTAATTTCTTTCTATTTTTAGTAGAGACGGGGTCTCGCTCTTGTTCAGGCTGATCTCGAACTCCTGACCTCGAGCGATCCTCCCGCCTCGGCCTCCTAGAGTGCTGAGATTAAAGGCGTGAGTCACCGCACCCGGCCTAACAAATTCTTTAGAAACAAATCTTAACAACTGTGGTTTTGACTTAATATCTTTTTATACATCTGAAAGGATATTCTGGATGCTGATATTATGAGTAATTTGGTTTTATTGGTGTTGGAGTAGCAGCTGTACCAAACTCTCTTTTTTAAAACTACATTAACTAAAAAATGTGTATCATTAAAATGAAATTAAATACCTTTCATTTTCACCTGTGTAATTAGCATAGTCAGTTGATAATTAGCTGTTGCAACACTTTGAAATATATCTTACGAATATGAGTTTCTCACTATCTTGAGATATTAGCTCTATAATGTTAAACATAATACAATAATCACCATCCAATCAAATCCAACTGACCAGGTGGCCAGGCCTCTGGCCTTCGCTGGGAGGTCACTACCAGGGGACCCTCCTTCTAAAGCACTTGTCCATCCCACAGTCCTAGGATGGCTCACTGTCCTCAGTGTTCCCGCCGACTTTTATTCTCACAGTTGTAAAACTCACTACTGTCCCTGGTGTCCCCAAACTGACTTTTATTCCCACAGTTGTAGGACTCACTGTCCCCAGTGTCCCGCCGACTCTTGGTCCCATAATCGTAGGATGGCTCACAGTCCTGCGACTCTTTTTTAAAGCCGCACTGACTAAAACCTCTTGAATCCAGCAGCGCCCTCCTCAGCAGCCTGGTCAGGGTTCATGCTGCGTGTCCGGGCTGTCGTCTCTCAGCCAAACACCCGAAACAGCTCTTTCCTCCAGCTTCCCTTTCCACACCCCTTCATTTCTTCTGCGCGTCACAGCCAGTCATGTCTATAAAATACAGATCTGATGTGGCTAATTCTCTGCCCAGAGCTGTGGAGAGGATTTCTGGCTCCTTAGGTGAGCACTGCGTCTCCTTCCTCACACTTGACCTGGCTGCTCTTGTCCTCACTCCCGGTGCTTTGCCACGCAGAGTAGTCTGCCCTCTCCGGCCACCCGCAGAGCACCCTGCCGCTCTGTCGGAGTTCCCAGAAGGGATGTCACTAAATACCTGTGTCACCGATTGTTTGCCTCTTCCACTGAAATGTCATCTTCTCGACGAGGAGGACTCTGTCCCTGTTGATCCTGACATTCCTGGCATCCTTCCCAGGGTACATGCTCAGTAAACACTTGTCAAATCAAGGAGTCAGGCCGGGCTAACTACTCGGTCACTTGTCTCTCTCTTCAGCAAGCTTTTGTCATAAACTCCTTGGTGGAGGAGCTGTGTCTTGCTCATTCCCGGATCCAGCGCCACCCTCACGTAGTAGGTGTTGGACAGCCAAAGGAGATAACTAGAAGTGACCTGCAGGACGGCGCAGTGTCTTGGTCCTGCAGAGGACACGGTCGGTGTGAAAGGAGCACAGTGACCGAACACCTTCGTTCCAGGTGCTTCCTGAGTTGCCATGTGTGTGATGTGTGGTTTTCTTGTCATTCTGGGAGTTATAATCTGTTACATTTATTTACACTCAAATTTTCCCCTTTTGGCCTGTGGGAGCCTTTTAAGCTGGCTCTGTGTCCTATTATCGTGAACCCATCCTTTTTAAGTATTTCTTGTTCTTTCTTCCACAATAAGATGCAATGTCTTTGCTCTGGCTCTGGGATCAGCCCTGGATTCCTTTCAGCAAAGAACGATGTTTAGAAGTCAGGTCTGGCAGCTGGGCATGCCCATTCCTACTGAGATGTGCCGCGCCAATGCCTCGCGGTGGATGGAGTGGGGCAGCACACACCTGTGTGTGGAAGGGAGGGTGGGTGGCGATGGATGGATGACGTGGGAATGGATGGTGCGTGGACATGCGGGTGCCTGGATGGATGATGGGTAGATGGATGTGCAGATGGAGCGGTGGGTGGATGATGAGTGGATGTGCACACACACACACATTCAAGTCTGTACTTATTTTCATATATTTGCATATTGAACACCATGAGTTCAGATACGCTTCCACTTGTAATTCAAGTACACAGAGGTAGATACTTCTAATTTTCTTTTTTGGTATTAACTCCTTCCCCAACGTGGGAAACCTGTCTACTGTTATCCTTAATGCATTTCCTTATTTGAGGAACCAACATGCTCCCCTCTCTATACCTTGTTGAATGCAGTGTCCTGCAGAGACCACCCTGGCCCCTCGTTGTGGGTGGACCACCACCCTGCACCTGGATCGTGCCTTCTCAGGTGCCTCAGCCACTCTGCTTGAGCACATTCCTGTGTACTGTGTTTGACAGCAAGACATGGACACATTTGAGTGCCTGTTCTCCAGTTTTTAAAATTTTCATTTCCTTTCTTGAGGGCTACAACCACAAACTTGTGCATTTTGTATACTTCAACCCAAGCTTGTGGTGTGTTACTGCAGACACATTAGTTAGTCAGTAAATGCTGGTTGGCTGAACAGGTGAATTCATCACTGAGTGGCTCTAGGAAAGACTTCTTTGAGCTTCTTAAATCATTACCTCTAAAAAGAGCCTTTTAGGTAAATATGGAGTAGTGTTTGTCTTAGATTGTTTGAAGAGAAGGTGTGATCAAAATATCTGAGATTCTCTTGTAGTGTTAAAACTTTGCTTGGCGAGCAGAGTTTTTTGGACACTGTTTGACCAGACTCCTGTGCCAGCGTGACAGGTTGAACTCACTGTGTTGTCATTTGTCTTTCTGTAGAATTTACTGGATAAATGCAGGTGCTGAAACAAAGTTCTAAATGTGGACTTCGTGTCCTTGTCCTCCACAACCACCAAATTGCTGTCACTGTAAACCAGAGTGGAGAGATTGTTGAAATGTGTGTTACCATCTTTTTCTGACTTTGTTTCTCAGTGACCAAGGTAATCCCCATTTCAGGTGGTTGCCTCTTGCATCTGTTATTGCTTGGGGATTGCAAATAAATACCGTCTTTAAAAAGATTATAATCGAAAGTGGGAATTCATCATAGATGCATTTGTCTTCTGTCTCTTACTCTCTATTTTGCACATATTAAACCCTTACTAAATAATCATTTATTTCATATGACTTGCTGTACTGGCATCAAAGATACTGGCTTTGTTTTTTGTTTTTGTCTTTTTTTTAATTAATGTTCCAGATTAAGTAACCTCAAAGTTAATGAACAGATGTGAGAACTAGGCCTGGACTTCTAAGCCACATAGCCACATTTCTGTTAACGTTGCTGTTGGCGCTGATAGAAAATACAGAGTTTTTATTTCATTGCAGTGATGTGGATAACTCACACTAGCTGTGCCCCTAAATCACATAATTGCTGAAACTGCATCATGGCCGCTCTCCCACTAACACAAAATAAAGACATAAAAATTAGAAAAGGAAAATAGTAAAAATACCACCTTACCACATAAAGTTCATTAACCTGTGGAAATCAACAATTCATGTATGATATGCTTTACAGAGGGATTTGTTTTGTTTTGGTTGAATATTTAGTCATTCAAGCAACAGTTTTCGTAAGTTAAAGTCAATAATTTGTTTTGTTATTACAATTATAAAAATTGTTTCATAGCCTTAAGATACAGACATGGTCTGAGACACACAATAGAATTTTCGTAATGGATCAATTTAATATGTTTTTAATTCCAAACAATATAAAGAAAAACGATTTCTTCCAAGGTTTAATTTCAAGCTCAGCTGATGCATCTTGCCGCGTCTCTGAGACGGCAGCAGATGACGGCACACCAACGCTGCGTGCTCTGCCTAGCTCACTGCCAGGTGCTGCTGGACGCAGGGCAACAGTCACGGGGAACAGTTGAGTCGAGTCCTTCAATCACTGTCAGCTTCTTACAAGATATATTCTAAACCTTAGCTTTCTGGCTAAAAAAACACAACAATTTTAAAGATTATTTATGAGTGCTATGTAACTGAAACAAAAATAAATAATTGTGTGGCATGTTAAAGTATCTGTGTTATTTGAATAATTTCATTTAATACTTTAAGTACGACATGCTGGGTTGTAGCCACATGTCCTGTTTTTGTCTTAAAGCTGAGTTTAGTGCACTAAAGAATAGAAGGAACTCAAGATCTGAATCTGTCTTATAAAGTGAAATTCACATTGCTCAGGAAAGACACACCTGTATGTAAGTTTTAAGAGTGAATAAAGAATAATTATTTTCCCACCTAAAATGAATATAAGTAGTTCAGGGAGTATGAATCATGTCAATCTACTATTTTTTGAAGGCCACAATATTTTTCAGAATAAAGTGGAGTTTTCCTTTTGTCACCCTTTAAAGGTGGAACTTTTGATCTGAGTTTCTCCGTTAGTTCTGGGTGTTGTGTACAGGTCAAGGAATTTGCTGTTGTTACTAATTAATATAGTTTTTTTCTTTGCTGTTTACAATTTTTGTGAACTTAATTGTGTAAAAACTATTTGTGATAATCAATGTTTCATACTAATAAAGTGAACATAAATTATCAGCGGTCTATTCTGAGGTGGTCTTTTCTCCTGGGACTGGCGTAATTAAACTTGAGACACAGGTTCTGCTGGCTGTGCTGAGGTCGGCGTGGCTGTATGGGAGCTACCGAGGGGGAGGCAGTTTAGAGGAGGGAATGCTGAAGCCCGCTGCAGACGTACAGGCAGACCAGCTCCTGGCAAGATGGATGTAAAACCTCGCCCTAAAGACTTGTTTACTTCAGTTCCTGTTACCTGATACATCGTGTCCAGCCCCAAACAAACATTACAAGACATGCTAAAAGGTGGAAAACAACTGAAGAAGCAGAGCCAGCATCAGAGCCAGACTCAGGTATGACCCTGACTTCGGGATTATCGGAACGGTGACTACTGTGTTAAAGGCTCTATTAGAAAGAGTGGACAGTGTATAAGAACAAATGGATCACGTATCAGAGAGGCGGAAACTCGAGGTCATGCAAGAAATCCGTCACTGTCACAGAAGTGAAGATGCCTTTGCTGGGCTTGTTAGTGGCCTACACGTGGCTGAGGAAAGAATCCATGGGCTTGAAGACATGTCAGTAGAAACTTCCCAAATTGAGGGGAAAAATAGAATGAGAAAGAACAGAAAAGGAGCAGAACATCCAAGAAGTTTGAGACTTTTTAACAGGTGTCAGTATCTGTAATGGGAATACCAGAAGAAGAGAGAATGGAGAAGAAGAAAATGAATCTGAGCTCTTTCCAAGATTAATGGCAGACACCAAACCACAGACACAGGAAACCTAGAGAACCCCACACTGGATAAATGCACTGAACTGGACACCCAAGTACATAGTGTTTGAATTACGGAAAACAAGGCAAAGAGAATCTGGGTGGGAAAAGCCAGAGAAAATAGTCAGGCTAGAGTCTGAGTCTCTGGCCATCCCTCAGTGAAGGGAGGGAGGCTTCTGTGTGTAGTTGCAGGTTTGATGAATAGGGAAATGGAGAACAAGGAGACACATGAACACCATGGGGGTTAGACATGCTAACCCCGCAGTCGAAAATCTCATATCACTTTTGACTTTCCCAAAACTTAACTATTAACCACCTCCTGTCGACCAGAAGGCTTACCAATAACATAGACAGTCGATTAACACATTTTGTATGTTATATGCATTATTAATATATGTTGTATTCTTGCAATAAAGCTATAGAAAAGAAAATGTTATTAAGAAAATGACAAGAAAGAAAATTTACTATTCTTTAGAGGAAGTGGATCATCAGAAAGGTCTTCATCCTCATGGTCTTCACGTGGAGTGGGCTGAGGAGGAGGAAGAGGACGGGGGTCTTGCCGTCTCAGTTCACAGAGGCGGAAGAAACCCACGCGTAAGTGGACCCCGAGGTCATGGCTCCACTGTAGTTCAGCGCTGGGGGAAGGGAGCTGCATGCTCAGTCTCGGAGTAGGATGGGGGCAGGGAGAGCAGGGAAAGTCCTGACTGGACCGAGGGCAGCAGGGGAGGTAGCTGGAAGGACCAGGCTAGAGGCTTCCAGAATCCAGAAATTAATGGATATATCATTTTTTTTCAATTTTATGGAAGATATACTTCTAGATTTAATATATTCAAATAATTTAGAAATTTAGAGAGTAAAGTTCCCCTCACCCTCTACCTTTTCCTGATTCCCACTCCTAGAAGAAATCACCACGAGCAGTACAGTGTGTGTGTGTGTGTGTGTGTGTGTGTGTGTCTGTGCCTGTGCATGGTCCCGCGTGTGCACATGGGCACGGACTTCCTCACCTTTTGTGTGTGTGAGTGCATGTTCCCGCGTGTGCACATGTGCACGGGCTACTGCATCTTTCTGTCGTATCCATCTGTCTTCTGTTTGGAAGGTGGTCACTGCTGCCCCAGGGACTTTTTTCCCCGGCCCCATGTTCTGCAGGTGCTCCGGCCGCCAGCCCACTGCAGCAGGGCTGCCTGCTCTGGCTCGAAGTTTCCCCCGTGGGCTTGTGCAGCTTAGGCAACGTGATCAAATGGAAATACTGGGTTTATTGTTACAGATGAAAACATTGAACTGTATGTAAGATTTTCTCAGTTGAACTTCAGTAAATATTTTTGTATTATAACCTTACTGTATATGTTATTTCATCAATCTCATTTTCTGAAGTTTCAGAAATGCCCTTTATTTAGCAGCTTTTAAGACATCAAGTCTGGTTTGCTCCATTTTAATTTTCCTCTAAAATAAGCTTCCTTCACATATTATTAACACTTTATCTTAAGCCATAGAGCAGTATAAGCTATACTGTCATTGAACTATAAAATTTTTGGTCAGTACTTGAATTTTGCTTAAGAACAAGAATAATTCTTGATGTCTGTTATACTCTTTTTGATTTTGTTTTAAAATTTTTATTGACTTAACACACATGCACAGAAGTGCACAAACTTAACAAATCACGCACCTCCGTGTATCATCCCAAATGAACGCCCTCTCGTATGTGTTACACCGTCGGGAAGCAGAACGCTGCCGGCTCCCCAGAGGCGTCCCCCTCTGCAAGGGGACCCCGTCCTCATGTCTAACGGGCTTGTAATTTTGGTCTGTGTTTAAAGGTTATAAAAATGGAATTAGAAAATCTGTATTCATTTCTGTTAGGCCACTTTTGTACACTGATGGGCGTGTGTGAGATGTGCTCACTGCATGTGGGAGCACTGTGAGTTCATTTCTGTATTCTGTGACTGGACCATAATCATATGCAGCCACTGTTCTGTACTTCGTGGGCCCTGGGGTTCCTCTGAGCTCTTTGCTGTTGGGCGTCACTCTGCTCTGAGCGTCTGTGTGCCTTTCTGTCAGGTGTGGCCCCAGGGAGTGGAGTTGCTGGGGCGTATGTCACGTCTGTGTTTGTTTCACATAATTCCAGTCTTCCCAGATGATCACACCAGTTTTCACTCTTCAGAGTCGTGGAAGAGAGCGCAAGTTTCTCCACAGCCTGTGCGCACTTGTGTCTTAGCATTCGAGTGGGCGTGCCGGGATGTCGCTGCGTCTTCGATTTGCATTTCCTGGCAACTCAGTGCGGCTGGGCTTCCTCTGCGTTTTCCTTGGCGTGACTCTCTGGGTGCCTTGTGGGAGAATTACCTGCACACGCCTTTTGCCCATTTTCCCTTTGGATTGTCAGTCTTGCTCTTCCCGTTTGGTTTTTCGTGCGCCCTGGATGTGAGCGCTCCGCAGGTGCTCCCTGCGCTGTCTGCTCCGTCTCTTGCTCTCTTACCGCTCCACGGTGTGCTGGTGAACAGCAGGTCTTAGTTTCAGTGTAATCCAGTTTGTCAGTCTTTTCTTTTTATGGGTTAAGAAATCCGTCTCTACTGTAGGTCACGAAGACACTGTCTTCTGAAATTTTAGTTAACTTTCTCAGTTAGGTCTCCAAACATCCAGGTTGGTGTTTGTGTGTGACGCGAAATGGGGACCCAGTTTGCATTCCCCCCGTACAGGTATTAGTGTCTGACGGACCCCTAAGCGGGTGTTGAAAGGCCGTCCTCTCCCGCTGCAGGGCAGGTTAATTCGTGAGTCGTATGTCCAGGCACGGTGGGATACATCTGGAACCTTCTCTTTCATTGGCCCGCTAATCTCTTTCTCTTCTGCCAATAATTTTTAATTACTATAGGGTGTTAGTTCAGGATTGCATGAATCTCGATAGATCTTTGGAGGGAATTTTTATGATATTGTGGGATTTTTTTTTTTTGAGACAGAGTCTTGCTCTGTCACCTAGGCTAGAGTGCCATGGTGATCACAGCTCACTGTAGCCTGCAACTGTTAGGCTCAAGCGATCCTCCTGAGTAGCTGGGACTGCAGGTGCCACCACACCTGGCTAATTTTTTCTATTTTTAGAGATGGAGTCTCGCTCATCTTCAGGCTGGTCTCAAACTCCTGGGCTCCAGTGATCCTCTTGCCTCGACCTCCCAAAGTGCTGGGATTACAGGTGCAAGCCACTGTGCCTGGCTTATATTTATTCTTTTAATCAATGAATATTGTGTATTCTTTTGTTTATTTTTCAATACCGTTTTATGATTTTTCTCTATAGAGGTTTTGTACACATTTTGTTCAGTTTATTTCTAGGTATTTGAAATTTTTGATGCTGTTTTAATTGTTATTGATTTAAAAATTATTTTCTGTTTGCTACTGTATAAAAATAAAATTTCTTTTTGGTGATGCACTTCTTTTTTCATTTTTAAGTGGCAGTAAAGCAGTTTATTTCCAAATCGTTTGCCCAATATAAATACTGAATTCATGCACTTTGCATTCTTGAACACTCATCTTGAGATCTCCCTGCCTGGCTGTGGCCACTGATGCCACAGTCATCTCTTGACTGCTGTAGTCAGAATGCTGACGTCACCTCCAGTGACGGGGTCGCTGGCTCCTGTCCTCGTGTGGGGGCCGTGACTGTGGGTGTGGTGGGTACAGGGGCACCTGGGACACCACACTGGGCTCCTTAGCGGGAGCAGGTGGCCGCTGTTCTGCAAACCGGAATGCAATTGGGTTGTGAGATCTGGAGAGCAGGCTGCGCCATCGTTTTTCACAAGGGTCCACAAGGGCGACTGCTAGTTCAGCTGGCCGCCACGGTCAGACCTCAGCCAGCCCTTTCTGCTGTCACGCTCGGCAGTGGTGGCAGGCACCGCTCTGTCCAGCAGCTCCAGACAGTCTGCAGACTCCCTGCCTGTCTGTGGCCCTGGACTTCACACGTCCTCTCTCTTCCCCGGCTCATGAGCTTGGGATGCGCAGCAGGTGCGATGCGTGGTGGGTGCCAGGACCGGGCGTTGGCATGATCTCCTGCTGGAGGAAGCTGCCTCTTTCTAAGTGAGTGGATTTCAAAAGGGAAAGGTCTACAGTGCCAGAATAGGTGATTGTACAGAAGCACTTTTGCTTGGATTTCAAATTAAATGGGAGACTCAGAAGTAAAGGTGAAGTCTTGTTAGAGGAGAAGCATGTGCACCTTCATTCCGTCAATGAGAACAAGAAGAGTGAGGCAGCTGGCATGTTCCGTGCCTCAGCAGTTTGCGTGTCCAACTCACGCTCAGCTGGGCAGGCTCAGGGGAGCCCCGGCCCATGGAGCCCGTCTAGAGCCTGTGCACAGCTGGGTGGGGTAGGGGAGGGCCTGCACACAGCCCGGTCAGCAGGGGGGTGGGTCGGCCGGGGGTGGGTCAACGTCTCTGGCAGAGAACAGATGTGCTCAGATCTGAGGGGAAAGAGCTTCAGGAAGCATGCGGGGGGTGCTTGGGGCGAGCTGGAGCCTGGACGGGGAGGCCTAGCGGGTGCCAGGAGGCACCGAGCAGGCTGCGACCCACCTCTGGCTCCCATCCCCACCGCCCCCTGTTCATGACAGCACTGCATCCTGAAATGACAACAGAGGTCTTGAATTTAAAAGACACCAAATTCAATTATGGGTGTCATGTGGACACCGTGAGTACCCCACTTGTGCGTGTAGACCCTTCTCATAGAACCAAGCTCCCCAGGGGGTTGTGGTGCGGGCCCCCGCGTGGGGGTCATCGTGGCAGGGACAGCAAGATGGGGAGATGGTGTCCCAGGGACTTAGAGGGTCTTTGGAGAGTTTCTTCCCTCTAGCTCTGGTCATCGTGGTGCCACTGTCACCACTGGGTCGAACAGTTCGCTCAACTGCAGCGCATCTCGTTGCAGTGAGCTGAGCACCCGGGCTTGTTCAGGCACTCGAGTGCCATTTCTTCTACTATTTACAGTTTTTGCCTTGTGGGTCGTATGATTATCCTTTATGAGGAGTGTGTTTCTAACCTTGCTGTTTTCTCGAGAGCATTTTCTGTAAGGCAGTTAATCCTCAACCCGACTTTCTGGCTCAGAGTGATGTTGACGGAGAGACCTGTGAACGGAGAGGGGGCCTGGGAGACAGTCCCTGGAGGCTGAGCACCCCTGCATGGCCCGGGGACAGCCTGGCCCACTCGCGTCCTCCTGAGCAGCCAGCGGAGCAGCCTTCTTGCCTGCCCCAAGGCCAGGGTCCCTCACGCAGTCCTTTCTCAGAACGCGAGACCCACGCCCAGCTGGCGCTCGGCGGGCGTGCTGGCACAGCGGGACGCGACGCAGGTGGAGGAAGGCGCAGTTCTGGTTCTTCAGCTACTTTGCTGTTCTAAGTGCTCCCTCCAGTGTCAGCCATGGCCAGCCGTTTGGGTACAACAGTTAATTATTTTATTTAGTCTGCTCTTTCTCAAAGTGTAGTGATCGATGCCAGTAGAGCAAATTCTGCCACATTTAAATAAAAAATAGCAAAGGAAAACATTTTGATAGAGAAGATTCCACCGGTCTTCATTCCACGAACCGAATGGAAGTTTGAGTAGCTGATGGAGAGTTCAACCAAACACGTAATTCTGAGCGCGAAAACAATACTGTTTCCAGTGTGTGTGGCGGGCTGGGGCTCTTCAGCATAGGCTGAGAAGCGGAGCTGACGTTGGGCGGGCACCACGCTGTCTCCAGGCCGCTGTGAGCCGTGCGTTCTTGGCCCAGCGCCCATCCTGGGAGGAGGTGAGAAAGGTAGTATCTGAGGGAGTTGGAAGGTTGAATAACAGATGTTATGCAAAAGCACCTACAAACCGTAAGGGCTATTAGCTTGTAAGTTGCTGCAGCCATAAGGGGAAAAGAAATGATTGGTTATAAATTAGTTTAAAATTTAAACCAAAAATTAGGCCACTTTATGTGTTAGTTATTAATGTGGAGTTAATCTTGTTGACATACAGAAGTTCTGCATGTATTTCTTGGTTATCTCAAGCTTTTCTACTGCATTTTTCCCGCCTGTGCCCTCGACAGATGAGCTTGCCCTGTAGGAAGGCCAGGGCCGCTCTGTGGTCTTACTGCCCTGCCCTGCGCTGCCCGGTCCTGCCGCAGCGTCCTGGCACTTTGTTTCGGAGCAGGAAGCCTTGACAAGCCTCCCTGGGATTTTGAGGCTTTTCTTAGACCCTCTGCAGCTTGAACAGCCACAGACTGTCGCCCTTTTATCTCAATGAGTGTCGTTTCTCCCTGGCTCTCAGGCCTCCAGGAGCAGCCAGGGTGCCGATGAGGTTCCAGTGCAGACGCCCACTGGGCAGTGGCTGCTTCTCGCCTTAACTAAAGCCACTTTCATCCCGAGTTAGAGCCTGTTGACTATATTTTGCTATAAGAGAATTCACTAATTACTAGAATTTTAGCTCTTTCAGTTTTAGGGCAACCTTTTCGTCATTATGCGGCCTGTTTGTTTTTAACAGCTAATATGTGTAATTACATTTAAAATAAGTGTGCTCTGAGTGCTTTAACAGCGTTTCGATATTAGTGTTGTGACCCAGCGGTTGTCTTCTGGTGCTTGAATAATTAATTTGTTTCTGAGAGCTGTTGAGTCCGACCGTGGCCCAACACGAGGGCTCCTTGTGGAGGGTCTGCAGGCTGCCAGTGACCCGCACCGCCATCTGTGCAGATGCAGGCTGCCGCTGTCATCTGCTGCTAATTGCTGTCACCTGCACGTTGCGTCCCTCGGCACAGGGTGGTGCGAGCGGGGTGCGGGCCCCCCGCACCGGCGTGCACACCCTGGACGGGAAGCGCAGTCGTGGACCTCACGGTTTCAGAAGCATTTTGAGTTAATTTGTGGTTTTATACCTAACGTGTGAAAAGTGGTGACCATTTTGTGAGGGTTATTAATTCCCTAAATCCAAGTGTTTTGTCTGTTTTATGATTTGTTTTAATGGTTCTGGTGCTTAGTAGCCTATTTAGGCTGGCAAGATTGTTTCTACGGCATTTTACAGAAGATTTCTTTAATCCTCTTTCGTAAGCTGATAATCTTTAGTCAGGGCACTAGCCTATAGCACCATATTATATTAATGTATTTTACTTGTAATTTAGAGAACAAGAAGAATACCCTGATTTGAAGTCTAAACTGTCCCCTGTGGCACCGCACAGCTGATAACCGCAAACGAGGAAGATGTGTATATCAAATAGTTTACAAAATGAAGCCAGCTGTGTTTCCCTACATACTGTGGCTTCCTGACATGCATCATTAAACCTTATTAGCTACTTCCTTTTACAAAGATTCTTGTAGTCTTGAACATTGCATATTAACATTTTCTGCCCCTCCAACTGGAAATTATTTGCTTTATTGTAGAGTGTCAACTTGCTCTAGTTTCTGATGCGTTCTAATTGGTACTTCAGAGTATAATCATCGTGAGATACCACGCCATGCATTTCTTTATTTGGAAATTAATACAGACCTTTTCACTTTATCTGTCAATCCAAGCCACTTTTCACACAGTTCCCAACTCTGGGATTGCGCACAAGCCGTTAGGTATGAAATGGTTCATAAAATGTCTCTGAAGACATAAAGCAACACAGAATTTTAGTGGTTTAAAATAGTGTTGCATTTTGCCAAGATACCAGTAATAAGCCTCTTAAATAGACAGTTTTAATAATAAAAGGGTGATTAAACAAGATGAAAAGTTTATTTAACTATATTACCCTTATCATTTGAAATTTTCAGCAAATCTGTGAAGTTCCATTTTCCTTACAAACAAAAGATTATAAAGCAAAAGCACTATGGATTTTGAAAATTAAGCAGTTCACAGCTGTTAGACCAATATAACTTCCCTTCGTTCTTTTTCTCTCTCTTTGCTGTTCTGTTTCTGCCATTCTGCCATGCTGCCTTAAGATTAAAATATTTACCTGTTATTAACGTCTGGTTAACAGCTAGTTCAGCTGCATGCGCAGGACAGAAAATGGACAAGGCCTGGTGAGTTTGTTCAAGATGATAGTCGTTCTGAGGCATTTCAAACACTGGTCAGCATTGCATGTGCTTCACATGTGCTTTAGTGTATGTAGGTGATAGGCATTTAACTGCAAGGAAATTTAATGACCTAAATGAAATAATGATTTCAGTTTTGATTCCAGCAAATATCTTAGTCATATATCTTGTCAAGACAGCTAATGGCTCTTGATTTAAAAACGCTCCTGAGTGGTTTTCTGTAGCTGTAGGTGCCAGATAGCTGGAGACTGGGGTGGAACTTTCCGTGGTCCATAAATCCCACATTTTTTAAGAGAAGAAATGTTGCAGGAGGTGGTGACTGTGGCTAGGCACCGGGACGGCCTGTGCTCCCTGTCACCAGGGTCCTGTGAGGTTCCTTCTCCTTGCTGATGGTGATGGAGCTGCGTGTAGATGATCAGGATGGAGAAAACTCAGCCACAGTTGGTCAGTTCAACATAGGAATTGTCATTTTGTTGTTCCTAAGTTACCGTTACTTAAAATTAGCAACTTCAAGTGCTACGTTTGTTTAGTATTTGAAGTAGTCCTTAATGAAACCAGACTTTCTGGAATCCAACTATTATGTAACACATTTAAAACTAATAATGTTTAGTAAATTCCCATGCACAGACCATTAAATATGTTATACTTGTTGGTATGCCAAGGAAAGAATTTAGATGGCAACATTTTGAAGTTATTCACTGAACAAATTTATGACCTTATTATAGAAACTCAACTGTATCATTACCTCTTATAGAGACTCTCAGTTGGAAATTAAAGTTTTAATTATAAAAATAATGACTTTGTTTATTAATAAAAAATTAACCATTCCTTTTTCTAATTTTTTTTTTTTAAGACAGGGTCTCACTCTGTCCCCCCAGCTGGAGTGCATTCAGAGCTCACAGCAGCCTCAAACTCCTGGGCTCAAGCTGTCCTCCTGTCTCTGCCCCTGGAGTGCCTAGAACTCCAGGCATGCACCACCACACCCAACTAATTTTTTTTTTTTTTTTATATTCTGCAGAAACAAGTTGAGGGTCTCACTTTGTTGCCTAGGTTGTACTCAAAACTCAAGGCTCAAGCCATCCTCCCACCTTGGCCTCCCCAAAATGCTGGGATTACAGGTGTGAGCCACCACGCCCAGTTTTTTTCTAAGATTTTATAAGCAAAATAAGCATGCGGAAAAATGGTTTTCCCCTCATTCTGTGCAGTTTCTTTACAGAAACAACAATTCTCATGACTGTGCACCAGGCAGGCCCCATGGAGAAAGGACTGGGCCGATCGTGGCTGCCAGGTCATCCCTGGCCCTCCTGGGCTGGAGGACTGGCAGACGGTCGCTCTGCCCGTGCACAGGAAGGGTACCAGCCCTGTCCCTCCATCTGTGGGCTCACACTTCCAGGCCACTCACAGGAATAATTCCTTCAGTACCTCCCATCTGAACACTAGAAGAGATCAGATGGCAGCTCCCTGAAGGGAAGACAGACCTGTGCTTGGCATTGCGGAACGCAGTGATGCCACAAGGCCTGTCCACAAGTTTTAATAGAGCCCAAAATTGTAGTAGTATTATCAATCTGTTTAAAAATACAAGATTATTTTCTATTCAAGAATATATTTTATAAATTATTATATTTAAATGAATACTCAAGAGCGTATTTTAGGAGTGTTTCTACCCACTCAGCCCCACAAGATATTTAAAATAAGAATTTCCCGCATTCAGAGGAAAATAAAAAGACACACACTTAGACCAGGCGCCGTGGGTCACGCCTATAATCCTAGCACTCTGGGAGGCCGAGGCGGGCGGATTGTTTGAGCTCAGGAGTTCGAGACCAGCCTGAGCAAGAGCGAGACCCCGTCTCTACCAAAAATAGAAAGAAATTAATTGGACAGCTAAAAATATATGGAAAAATTAGCCGGGCATGGTGGCACATGCCTGTAGTCCCAGCTACGTGGGAGACTGAGGCAGTAGGATTGCTTGAGCCCAGGAGTTTGAGGTTGCCGTGAGCTAGGCTGACGCCATGGCACTCACTCTAGCCAGGGCAACAAATTTATACTCTGTCTAAAAAAAAAAAAAAAAAAGGATGTTTAAAAATTTGTTTACAACTTATAATATTCTTTTTAATTTCCATTTTTGCAAATGCTTTTCAGGATACATAATTTATTATTAATAGTTTGGTGTGCAGTGTATATAAATTATAAATAAATATATAAATGGCTCCCTATTCAAAAACTTTAAACTGGGAGATGTATAATAAAAATTGTTAGCAGTATTCTATAGCAAGGATTCTTAACCTGAGTTTTATGGAATAAGAGCCTCTAGATGGACTTTAGAGAGTCTGTAAACAGTTGGAAATTATATGTAAAATTTTGTGAGTCTATGTGTTTCTCTGTGGGAGAGGGTCCATAGCTTTCACTAGATTTCCAGAAGGGTCCATAACTTCCTCCAAAGGTTGATAATCTCTGTTGTTGAGGACTGGGACTTCAATAACTCCATTCATCAATTCGTACCCTCTTGCCAAGTTCAATGGATATATCTGATGTCATTACTCAAGCCTGCAGTATGACTGGATGTGCAGTCTGTTTTTCCATTTTGCAATAGATGTGATTGCAGTGCCTTTGGCCTTTACAGGTGTTTGAGCTTTATTTGTTGCACAACTACCTGGCCCTTCATCACTTGGCTGCTTTTATGTATATAATTCCCCACTTATAGCCATCCCCAAACCCCAATAAAAAGAGTGGACATACTGTATGAGTGTAGGGATGGGAATACATGTATGTACAGAAGAACGCAGTTTCCATTCAAGTATAGGGAGGCCCTGCTGGGTAGGCTAGGATTCATAGCTGCTGTGCTTTTAACCTCTCTTGAGCATCTGAATCTCAGCTTTTTAGAATCCTTAGAGTCTGATTTGACATGTACTAAAAGCAGTTTCCAAGTTCTATCAGCTCCTTAGATCTGTTCCTTTTTTTCCTCACTGACATCATTCTAATTTAGGCTTAATTATTGAGGTAGTATCGAAAGTGGTCCCCCTGTCCTCAGTGAGTTCCTCCTTCAGTCTGTCCTAAATTTTGTTTTAGAATCATCTTACTAATTTTTACTTCTGAGGTGTTTGTTCAAAAACTCTTCATTGTTGTCAAGATAAAGTATTTCCTTAGCCTGGCATTTAAAGCTTTCCAGTCTGGCACCAACATGCTTTTCAAGTAATATCCCCCAATAAAATACTTGTCTGAAATAAAATTATTAGTTTTTTGTCCCCTAAACATCCCTTGGACTTTTCTGTTTCCACCCCTTTCTATATTGCTTTCCAATGAATGTTCTCCTTTATTTTAGTGTATGCCTCTTGAAATTCTACCTATCCTTTAAAGCTCAACTCAGATTTCATATTGCTCATTAAGTGTTCAGACTGTAAAATTTAAAAGTAATCTGTTCCTTCTATGATCTCTCAGTATTTACTTTCCTTGTTATACATTTGATACTTTTATACTGCCTTGTGCTGTGTGAAATTTTTTATTTTCATGTGTCCTATTTGCCTCGTTAGGGTATGAGAGTGGCAAAAGGGGATCATGTTTTATATTTTGTCCTCTGCAATGCCTTACACACATAGGTATTAAAATATTTGGCAAGTCATTTTGATTAAATCATAGTGCTCTTATGAATGTGCTGAGAGAATTAGACTTTATGTGTGTTCGAATGTGTGTATTTGTGTGCATATGTGTATGTGCCTAGAATACTCAGATAATATTCTAGGGATTTTCTTGACTGGTTTCAGGGTATTTGGGGAGTTGAATTGGAAATCAGATATTGCTTGGAGAACATGTTGTTCTACAACATGAGAAGTTGGCTGTCAAAGGCTATGTTCAAAAGTCTGAAGTAGCCTGGTGGGTCATTGTTCTCCAGTGTAGAACTCTACCTGTCATGGGTAACAGAAAACCTTGTGTTCCTTCCTCCTCCCCTTAGCAGCTCCAGAGACACTCAAGTAATCTTGAGGATTACTACATTTCTGTTTTAATTTTTCAACACATTCTTCACAATAAAATACAAATTTTTATTAGATTCCTTTTGTTTGAGTGATAATATGGGGCACCACTAAGTTATTATATCTTAGAGGTCTTGCCCTTCAAGAAGATTATAATCCCTATAGGGAATCTCATTTGCTTTAAATCGTACATAAATTAAAAAATAATACAAAAGATGTCACATGGGAATGTATGACTTAGTTGCTAATTGAGATATATGGAAACTGCTCTAGAACTTATTATTTCTAGCACTCACTAGAAATGTATTATCATGTATAGTTGTTTCTGTTTTTACATGTATCCTTTCCTTCCAACCAGAATGTAAATTATAGAAGATAGAGACCGTTTATTATGCTAGTTTGTACCACAGTGTTTTCATAGTGCTCTACCCATAGTATACACACGTAAGTTTGTTACTAATGATGCTAGGTACCTACCTGGGTAGGCTTCCTGGAGGAAGTGGATTAGAATTAGATTTGTAGGATTTGGAATGATGTTTATAGTTTAGTCCCATGGAACATGAAAAAAGGGTTCTATAGTTAAAATAATAGGGTAGATTTGGTATACCCTCTGGAACATGAAGCCTCCTGTCCAAAGTGGCTTTGGCCCTAAAGTGACCTATATGACTTCCTCTTATAGCCTGTTAGCTGAAAGTAGTCACAGGGCACTACTTAAGGAGCTAGGAAATGTGGGTAAGAACATGAATATTTGGCTTAATGTATGTCTTTACTTTACCAAAGCAGTATTGATTTTCTTCAGGGACGAGTATCAAAATTGGTAGGCCTTGCTTGGAGTCATTGAAGAAAAGAGGAATTGCTTTTTTGTGTCATTTTTTTTTATTATTAAATTTACTTGTGAAAAGAACTTGTAAGTGCTGAATGGTAAACTTTGGGACAATTAAAAGAGAAATTTTACTAATGTCTCCACTTTAGGGGTAGATCTTATAAATTGTTTTACTTTGCTACCATCTTTAGAGGCGATAATTGAAACATAGTTAGCAAGTGAATATTTGACTTCAGTATAACTGATCTAGAACTTTCCTTCGTGTTCTGTTTGGCTGGGAAAATTATAGGGTGAGAGAAGTGAGAGAGAGAGAGAGAGAGAGAGAGAGAGAGTAAAGGGCTTTTACAGACTGTTGGAGACCTTTTGCTGTCCGAAGATTTCATACAATTTCTTTCTCTTCAGTGTCCCTGGAGGTCTTTTTTCCTCTCTTATCAACATATTGCTAATTAATTAAACCTGTTTTTTCCATTTTTTGTTTGCCTTCCTAATGCTTGGTTTTGTAAGGACTGTTGGTTGGTTGTTAAAATGTTGGCCAAGTGTGCAGTTGGTCTAGTCCTTACTTACCCATGAGGCTAATTTTTTTCCCTAGTTTTATTTCTAAAGTCATCAATCCTGAACTTTTTAGACCTTAGGCTTTCTTTCTGACTGTATTCTGATTTTTTTTCCTTTTTAAATTAAAAAATAAACCATGTATAATACATGTTGACATAATCTAATAACAAATTCAAATAAATGGAAGTATATAGAGTTAAAGGTGAAAGTCTCTATAGTGAATTATATGGTAGCTGTTAATTTAAGCTGTTGAGTAACCCCCTTACCCCCATTTAAAAATTTGGTTTTGGGTTGCAGTATCCTTCCCCTTGGCCAAGGAATGGGGCATGTAACACAGGCTGGGTCTGTCTTTATCCTCTATTCCCTTGGACACAGTAAATGCAGGTTCAGAGCCCTTCCCTGAGATCAAAAAACATGTTGGATGAGGAACAGACTCATCCCGTTGGAGTGCTCAGCCTAGTGAAAATGGAGAGTGTCATGAAGGAAACCCTTTTGTCGTAGGAAAGAATTAGGCTGACATACAGAGTAAAGCTGACTGAGACAGTCAGTTTAATATGCTCTCTTAAACACATACTGTCTCACATTCTTGCATGCATGAGCATGAGGAGCCATTGGAGCGTCTGGGTCCAGTTGCACCTTAAATTAGATCCACCCAATATTTCCCAGTTAAATGAGCTAATCAGTTGCCCAATTTGCTTGTACTAGTTAGAATTGGATTTCTGTCTTTTTTAACTAAAAGAGTCCTGACTAATTTAGATCCCTGTTGACATATCTCTCTCTTGCCCTCTCTTACACACATGTGGGTGCACACTCGCATACATACACATGCGCACAAATAGGATCATTCTTTATGAGTTGTTATAGACTTCAAATTTAATATCATGGGAATCTTTCTATATCAGAATATGAAGGGGCTGTTTTTTTGGCTGCATACATTACATTGGATGTAAATTCTGTAATTTATTTAACCATCTTTCTTTTTATGGACATGTAGGTATCCAATTCTTTGCTGTTGCAAACTAGATTTTAGTAAACATCCTAGTTGTACTTGTTTTTGCACATATATGATAACATATCCATGAAATTATTGGGTTATGCCCATTTAAAAAGTTGATGTCTTTTCAAATTATCACCTCAAAAGCTTTATCAATCTACATGACCACCAATAGTATATAATAGTTAGTTCTTTCCCCCACCTTTGTCAACTTTGTATATTATCAGTCATTTCTACTTGGGCTTATCTGATGGGCGAAAATGGTATTGTGTAATTTTCAGTTACCTGACTGTTGTAATATTGATAATCTTATCAAATGTTGGATTCCCCTCATCTCAAGTTTCTTTTATTCATATTTGTTCACTTTCCTGTTGGGATGCTTGTCTTTTTTTTTTTTTTTTTTTAATTGCTTCCTAGCCGTATATGCTTATGATGTAGTTGTATTTACACTAACTGGGAATAGCCTTGGTAGACAGCTAATCCTGCTACTTAGTTATTTCAGAAAGAAAAATATGAGATCTGCTACTATAAAACTTATGTTTATTTTTTCACAGATATCACTGGATGTTTGATTGGCTTATATTTAATAACCCTGTATAGCTGCCCAATTCATTTAGTTAGCTGGAGGGCACATATCTCAATTGAATGCTCTGTGGCTGCTTTATTCAGATAATTTTATGACTGAGCTGAACGTTGGAAACTCTTGCTTTGAGAATTGACTGGGTCAAAATCATTGTGTCCACATTGAATGGTATAGAACTTTGGGATTTGATTGACTGTCCATTGGTGCAGACTCCACCATTTTCAGAGGAAAATTTTGCCCCTTTGCTTTCTTGGCTCACCTCCATGGAGAGGTGGGTTGGCTGTCTACTTAGGCATCTTTAGTGGTTAGGTTTCTTAATTTTTATAAGAGAGTATTAACTTGACTGCATTTGATTGTGAAATATATATAGTACCTTTAATTGGCAGTCTGGAATAGCTTTACTCTAGCAAGTATGTATCCACTTACTTTGCAGCTTGATTTTTTATCAAAAACCTAATAGTCAGACTGAGTGCGGTGGCTCACGCCTGTAATCCTAGCTCTCTGGGAGGCCGAGGCGGGCGGATTGTTTGAGCTCAGGAGTTCTAAACCAGCCTGAGCAAGAGCGAGACCCCGTCTCTACCAAAAATAGAAAGAAATTAATTGGACAGCTAAAAATATATAGAAAAAACTAGCCGGGCATGGTGGCGCATGCCTGTAGTCCCAGCTACTCGGGAGGCTGAGGCAGGAGGATCGCTTGAGCTGAGGAGTGTGAGGTTGCTGTGAGCTAAGCTGACGCCACAACACTCACTCTAACCAGGGCAAGAAAGTGAGACTCTGATTCAAAAAAAAAAAAAAAAACAAAAAAACAAAAAACTAAAACCACAATGCTTTTAGTAGAGAACTTAGGAGAACAGCTTCATGACTTGGTGATAGGCAATATTTTCTTAGACAGGACACAAAAACAATAACTGATTGGGGAAAAATGATGAATTAGACTTGGCCAAAAAGAAAGGTACTATTTATAAGGGTGTAATC
>CAUYSK010060100.1:0-16036 GCA_963575035.1 Avahi laniger
TGATCCTCCTGCTTTGGCCTCCCAAAGTGCTGGGATTACAGGCATGAGCCACCTCACATGGCCTCCATTACTTATTTTCTATTCATTTTCTTTTCCTTGCCAATTTATAGGAGTTCTTTCTACATTTCAGCTACATTGAGATGCTTTACAGATTGGCAAAAACTATGAAGTTGATGTGGTAGGCAGAAAAATGGCACCCCAAATATATCTACATCCTAATCCCCAGAACCTGTGAATATATATGTTATGTTACAAGGCAAAAGAAAATTAAGATTGCAGGTGAAATTAAGTTGCCTGTCAGTTGACTTTGAGGCAGAGAGATTATCCAGTAGACCAATGTAACCACAAGGTCCTTGTATGTGGAAAAGGGAGGCAGAAGAGAGAGTGTTAGAGTGATATGAGGTGAGAAAGATTTGACCAGCCATTGCTTTCTTTGCAAATGGAAGGGAGCCATGATGAGCCAAGGACCACAAGTAGCTCTAGAAGCCAGCAAAGGCACAAAAATCCACTCTCTCCCTAGGTCTCCGGAAAAGAATGCAGCCTTACCAACACATTGATTTTAGCTCAGTAAGACACCTTTTGGAAGTAACACTCAGTGGAAATCAAGTGGGAGGAGGGAAGAGGGGGAGGGGAGAAGCAAAAACCTACCTAACAGGTACAGTGAACACTATTTGGGTGATGGGCACACTAATAGCTGTGACTCAAACATTCCAGAAGCCATCCATGTAACCAAAAACATTTCTACCCTCTTAATATTTTGAAATTAAAATAAAAAAGACCCCTTTCAGACTTCTGACCTGCAGAACTGTAAACATTTGTGTTGTTTTAAGCCACTAAGTTTGTAGTAATTTGCCGTAGAGTAATAGGAAACTAATACAATTGGATAATACAAAAGTCTGAAAAGAATGAGGAGAAACAGATATTTTCATGTGGCACTGATGTGAGTTCCAACTGGTACAGCCAATTCTGGAGAGGAACATGGTAGTACTTAGTGCAAGTGAGTATGTGCATCACTTCTATTCTGGGTACACATCTCAGAGAAACACCCATGTATGTGCACAAGAGACATACACAAGGGTGTTTACTCAGCAAGGTCTTATTTGTGGTAGCAGGCAGTTGGAGGCAACACAGAAACTCATCCATATGAGTGTGGGTATGTAAATGTGGGCTATGCTTATTCTGAAACGCTGTGTAAGAGGCTGAAAGAATGAAGTTACTTGTAGCAACATGGATTGATCATAAAAACATAGAGTTGAGAGAGAACTTAACAATATTAAATCTACAAAATAAACCATTTGTTTAAAATTTTAAAACATCTAACAATGTTATATATCACAGATTCATATGTACATAAACAAACACGTGGAATGTGAATTGGAAGGACATGTTATATAAATGAGAGTGGCAATGGAATGGGAAGGAGAATAGGACTGGATATGGAGGATAAGTGAGAAAAGAGAAAATAAGATAAAACAAAAAATTAAAGGGGGTATGGACTTTAAAGACAACTGTATGCCGTGCACTCTGTATACTGACAATTACACTCAACACAATTCTGTACATCGAGGCCAGGGCTCAGCAACCTTTTTCTGTAAAAGGCAGGATAGCAAACATTTTAGGCATTGCAGGTCACGTAACATTTACAATTTCTAGGGTTCAGGAAAAAATTACTAGATGGACAGAGAAGCACATATAATATGACTCATAACTAGGAGAAAAATCAGGCAATAGAAATGGACCCAGAAATAAGAGACGATAGAAATAACAGACTAGATTTTACAGCTGTTATAAATATGCACAAGGATTTAAAGGGCAAAACTAATAATAAGGGAAATGGAAACTATAAAAAATAACTAAATGGAACTTCTAGAGCTGGAAAATATTTTAATATCTTATATAAAACCTAACTGGATAGATTTAACAGATGTGACACTGTAGAAGACACAGCAATGGACTTAAAGATACAGCAGTAGAAATTTTCCAAACTGAAATAAAGAGAGGAAAAAAGACTTAAGAAAAAAAATGAACAGAGCCTTAGCAACCTGTGGGACAATATCAAGCACTCTCAAATAATGTCATTGGGACCTAGAAGTTGGGGTGGGGGCAGAAGAAACAGTTGAAAAAATGTCTGAAAATTTTTCCAAATTTGTCAAAAGCTTTGGCTGGCTCAGTGGCTCACGCCTATAATCCTAGCACTCTGGGAGGCCGAAGCAGGAGGATCGCTTGAGCTCAGGAGTTCAAGACCAGCCTGAGCAAGAGTGAGACCCCCACCCATCTCTACTAAAAAACAGAAAAAAAATTAGCCAGGCAACTAAAAATAGAAGAAAAAAAAAAATTAGCTGGGCATGGTGGCGCACACCTGTAGTCCTTGAGCCCAGGAGTTTGAGGTTGCTGTGAGCTAGGCTGACACCATGGCACTCTAGCCGGGGTAACAGAGAGAGACACTGTCTGAAAAACAAACAAACAAACAAAAAAACCCCCAAATTTATTGTTTTTAAATTTCTTTTAAAGATAAATGACTGGCGAAAGCAAAAGTAGTAACAATGTATTGTGGGGCTTATATATGGAAGTAAAATGTACAATGAAATAGTATAAAAAATACACAGATACTTTACTGTTGTAAAGTTCTTGCATTATACGTGAACTGGTATAGGACCATTTGAAGGTAGGCTGAAATAAGTGAATATAAGAATGCATATTTGTAAACTATCAGACATATGAAAAGATGATCAAAGAAATGCAGTGTAAAGCAATGAGATACCATTTTTCACCTGTTTGATAAAAATTACAGAAGATGGACAATATTCACTATTAGCAGTAATGTGCATTCTAGTGGGAGTATGAAATGCTACAACTAGGACAATAATGTGGCATAATCCAGTGAAGTCAAGAAGTTCATGTCCTTCGATTCATCAGGCCTCATGCAAGATTCTTTTACACACAAATAAAAACACGATATATTTGTACAGGTATACATGTGAAAATATTTTTATTTTGGGTTGTATGTTGCATTGCTTGTTCGGGTGGGGGGAAATGGTGAAAAAACCTGAAGACCTATAAATATGAGAATGGTTGACAAAATCTTAGTGCATACATAATATGGCATACTTGCAGCTGTCGGAAAAAAAGGAGCTCGATCTATTCTGTGTGTTATGGAACGAAGATTATGCCATGTGATAAGGGAAAACAAAAGATACCTGGTAGAGATAATGGCTCAATTTGTTTAAGTACAGAATATTTATATGTTCTATATTGTTTAAATATAGAAAAAAACTAAAATGCTTTTATACATCTATAAAAGCATGAGAAAGATGTGAAAAGATTCTCCTAAAACTGTTACTTTGGGAGGAGAGATTGGAGAGGAAAAGAGAAATCATTAAAATCTGATAGTACTCTGTAGAAAAGTATATTTACTTGAGATTCTTCCTGTTTCAGTTTTAGCAGAGGTCCTATAAGCCAAAATCAAAAACTCCTCATATTAAACACATCCCCCCGATAGGCAGTAGTGCTTTGGACAGCAAGTTCTGGGTGTCACATTTTGCTCCTTTCCAAAGCACAACATTCACTGTCCCTGTCCCATTTTGCGTCCTGGGTGGGAGATGGGGTGCAGGGAATCCGCACTTTTAGCTTATGGGCCATGGATCCAGAGGAGCCACAGCCAACAGAAAACTGGCTCTGAGCTGGACGCCGTGACTGGACAGAACTTCCGGTTGTCTCACTGGGGAGATCAGAGAGTATGAGAAACATGGAGCAAAGGAATATTTGGAGCCTAGAAGAGTGGAGTACAGAGAAGAATGTCAATGATCACCCAACATCTACATTCCAGAGCGCTATTCCTTCGGCTTTTGTTGAGGTTCTCTAGAACAAACAAACAAACAAACCCAAACAACAAGAAAATGAGGAACATATGTGGTTTTATGTAGGCATGTTGATGAGAAATTTGCTTTTTATGTGAATCACTCTCCTCTATATAAGAGCTTAGCAAAGTTTTGTACCAGGTTACCAGCCATTATATTCTAGAATCTGTGACTCCCATGACTCATAGGTTTAGATTTAGCGGCTGAGAGTAACAGAGACAGTTTGTGAATCAAGTTTATCTTGTGGAGGACCCTGCTGCCATCGGTGTTTTAAATTTGCCTCACGTCTCACTTTGCTCTTTAACCTCTGTTTTCATTTAACAAGGGCCCTGGCAAGCTAAAAACCTCTTGAAAATGCGTTGCTGCTCTCCAAGACATGGCATTTTCCGTGTGGTTTGTTCCCAAACAATGTCTGTGCTTGTTGAATGTCAGCTGTGGAGAAGTTACAGCTCTGCATTTTAAGAATTATGGGCATCACTCATAGTTTAAGAATCTGGCATTGCACCATTTAATGTAAACCTTTTCAACATATGAAATGAAAAGTATATTTAGGAGTTATATTTGTGTCCTACAAATTTAACGCTTTGGAGAGATGAGTACGACTAATAATTGAGTGAAAGCTTTTAGAAATGGAATTTTACCAAGTGAGGCAGCAAGGGTGAACAATTAATCTTCCAGGTTGAGTCTCCTCATTACAAGTAAAATATTAAAATGATGTTAAAACCTTCTTACCAAGCTTAACTGGTGCCAGCATTCATCTGATGCCCTAAGTCACTATGTTGGCAACCACCTCTCTGTTTGTCCTGACAAGTGACACTTTAGGTACAGCACATTTCAGTTATTCATAGAATAGTATGATTAAGAATTTTCAGGATGTTTTGTATCAACAATGAATCAAAAGAGACAATTAAAGGAATAGACATGTATCAGAAATGAAAACTGAACTAGTATTTCCTAGAAAAGACTTTGTCACTGTCTCTGTGGTTATTCATTTAACCGAACTTTTGATTTGCAAGTACATTCTTCTAACAGCTGCACAGAAGGCCATATCACACTCATGGACTTAAAAATGATCATCCTAACTATCACAGGCTGACATTTTAGTTAAGCTCTTGATTCATTGGGTATTCTCCACTGTCTAGGTCTTATTTTTCAGAAAGCATAGAAGCAAGATTTTTTTTTTCCTCTAATTAGACAGACAACCACTGATAACAACCATGCCTCTATTAGTGAAACTCCCCAGATATTAAAAGAAGGAAAAGGAAGAGAAGAGAATGAGAGAAACAGAAAAGTCTCTACAGATGGTTAGCTCCCATATGGAAGGGTCACTGACTTGCTAAAAAAAGCTATAAGTAATTTTCCAACTATTTTTTAACTCTGTTGAAAACTGTGAAGATTCAACAACACCTATAGCCTTGGTTGGCCAAAGAGAATGATATCTCTCCAGAACAAGTCAATTCAACTCAATAAATATTTATTCAGTACCTGCCCTGAGTCACTCACTGCACCAGGTGCCGCAGAGAAGGAACCCTTGTGCGCATGGAGCTTACAATCCAGGGAGCATACGGGATGAGAGAACCACTATTACCAACAACTATTAGCACAAGTCTTCACTTGATAGTAACCCTAAATTGAATGACACACTGATGTATTTAGAGCATGATGATTTCTCTGATAATAATTATGTAAGAGTGTTCATCTTCTGATTTTTTTGCATCTGGGGACAAAAAGAGAATAAAGAAGGCTATCATTGTTACCTGCATCTTACTGTAGTCTCATAATTTTGTTGTGTTTGCTTAACCAGATTCAAGTCCTTTCCTCAATTCCTCTCATCTGTTTTCCCAAAGAAAATGCCTAAGATGCATTTGGAACACCGTCTTATGTCTGACTTACAAATGTTGTAAGATGTTGCAGTTAGAAGTTGATATAGCAGTGGTCTTTCAACATCTTTGACTGTGTGCACTTCTTCAGAAAAAAAAAAGGATTTTTGAGAATACATCCCAATATATCTTTGGTTGTTTTTTTCACTTATTTATATATATTATATATATACACACACACACAGACAAATATAAATTAAATCTTAAAATGAGATAAAGAGTAAAATACATTTCTGGAATTATTTAGTTAACAAAATAGAAGCCATTCTTCTCACTAAAAATTATTGAAAAATAACCTAATCCATGAATTATGCAAACTTTTACTCACATTTAACTACTATAATCTTATTATCTCTGATATCAATCAGTTTTCCTTTCAAACTAATCAGAAGCTGCTGAATTTTCATATTTTTGTTTAACAAATGAGTTCAAAATCCACTGAATTGCTCAATTAAAAGATTGAAACAAGATAGCAAAGTGTTTCCAAGTTTTTTTAAAGCATTTTTTGTAGGTGATAGCCTTACATAATTCTCAGCAATAAAAAACATACATTAGGCAACATTTTGAAATATTTGTTTTCAAATGTTCTCTTCATAGCACTTTCTCACTTGGTGTTAAAATCACCTTGAAGGGGGAAAAAAAACAACCCTGTGGGTTTTTCTTCTTTCCTTCAGAAAAATGTACTGGGCAACATACTACTGAGAGCCATATATCATTACAGAAAAGATGAGCACATTTAAAATATTTGGGGTTTTTTGTAGAAAAAAAGCAAAAGAGACATTTAACTAAGACAATTCTTTTAATTTTGTTACAAATGATTTTCACAATTATGTACCATCTCATTACAAAGTCATGTTAAGATTCTATAATTTAAAAGACATCAGATTATTCACTGAAATTACTAAAGCATGTACACTACAATGCCACAATCTCATAAAAGCAATCTACTGTATGTTGTCAATTCTAAGATGTACATTTTTCATATTTAATATCTCCAAAATTGGGAGAGGTCTTAAGGTATTGCCCGGCCATATGGTACGCAGTCGTCTGCTGGCCTAAGCTCAGCAACCTGGACAGAGCCCAGTGGGCTGGAAGAATACTCCAGAGACAGCAGATGAGCACTCTTTACTCTTTTAAGAAATGCTGCTTTATCAACACTCTTGTGTCGGTGGGACTGATATTCAGTGAAACAAAATAGTAATCAGGAGTGTTGGACTCTGTATGTAAAGAATATTTTAACCAATCCGTTTTGCTTATATTTTCCCTTTTCTGTATGCACAGAGATAATAAAATATACATCTAAATACATCTCAAAGGGCTATTTCAATAAATAAAATTTAATCAAAAAGACTCTAAGTGTGTCATTGTTTATGAAGCAGTTCTTTTCATTTCTGACTCGCGCTTAAATAACGGTATGCCTTGGAGTTGATGAATTCCCAGATTCAATGAAATATTGTCACAAGCAAAGGACCAGTGCCCGCCCCTCTGCAGTGCGGGCAGTTTCCTAGAGCCAGTGTCCAGCCACCTATTAAAAGCTCATTTCTTTCTTATTCTTTAGATAGCAAATACAAAAGAAAGTTCTTCCGGCACTCCAGGGCGTTGTCCTTCGCACAGCCCACTTTGGGGACCGCGGCGCTACGGTGCGGTGAGAGCTGGGCGGTCCGGATCGCACGGAGGAAAGTTCTCTGATGAGTGTCAACAAAGTACCACTTTTCCGTGGCTGTGACAGCCGAGAACATGACTGTGTGGTGCTTCTGGTATCTCGGGGCATAATTCGCTTCACCATCTCAGCCAATCCTTGCTCAGTCTCATAAGAGAGCCTTTATTATCCACATTTTATAGGAGGGGAAACTGAGGTGTGGAGAGGTAATTACCTTGCTCACGGCGACACGGCACAGCCCACAGTGGCAGAATCCGACCCGGGCCCCCTCCGACCGCTGCGTGGAGACCACAGGCGCGGCCGGGCTGAGCGTCCGGCAGCTGAACCCCGAAACCGGTTTCCCTCCGACAGGCTCACGGCCACCCCCCGGCTTGGCGCGGGCGCGGCGGCAGGAGGGCGGGCGCTGGCACTCGGGACGCCTGGAGCGCCCGCGGAGGGCGCGACACGTGCGGCCCAGGCACCGGGGCTCCTCCGTCCGCGCAGGCCCGGGACGGCCCCGCGGGAGGGCGACGCGCGGTGAGTGACCAGTGGGCTGGGTGGGGCGGGGCTGGGCCCCGGGATACAGGCCCAGCTGGTGTCTAAATGCCCGGGCTTCCGTGCCTCGCTTCTCCTGCGGGTGGGGTGGGGGCTTCGGTGGAGGCCAGTCTTCATCGCAGTCCTACCCCTCTGGCCACCGATGTTCACTTGGAGGTACTGGCTGGGGGTTTGGCTAGGTGGAGGGGAGGGGGCGCTCACACTGAGCCTCCAAGGTGCTCCCTGGGGTGGGGCGCAGAGTGGTGGGGGTGCAAGGAAGGGAGAGGATGGCGTCTGGAAAGGGGCTGAGGACACCCCTCAGGGTCTATCTACCCTTGGTCCAGACCCATGGTGTGACTTATTGCTTGAAAAAGGATCTTATGTAAGTTACTGGGGGCTCTCCCATAGTCTTGGATGAGGGTGAACTATCCCTCTCTGGGCAGCGCTTTCCCACGGCCTCTGTGGACAGACCCTGAGTCCCTGCCCGGTCAATTACCAGCAGGATGCTCTGGTGCAAGCCAGTTGGCCAGCCTCAGTGTTCTGTCTGTGAAATGTGAGGCCCTTCTCATTTTCTTGGGGGCCACTAAATGTAAACATTGTGAGGGATTATGTATTTGTACGGTTAGATCCAGGTCTTATAAATAGTAACTGGAAAGCATACAAAAAAGACTTTCCCTGGTGCGTCTGAAGACCAGGGCAAAATTAGTCTTTTTTTTTTTTTTTCCACTTTTTCAACTCCAAATAATTATAATCTGCTACGTGTGTGCCCTGTGTAGATGAACATCTTTGTTGAGCACTGACTACCTGGCCCATGGGTATATACTGTTATCTACTTCTTTAAAAGTCCATTGGGGCGGGTATGATTATTCCCATGTTACAGATGTGGAAACTTGAACCTTTCACACAGTGAATTACAGATTTCTGGCTTCAAACTCTGTATCCCTGTTGTAAGCATCTCTGGTTTATAACATTATATCCATTTCCACTTGAGCAAATAAACATTAGAGTCTCTTTCCCCAGTAGCAAGGAATGCCATATTTCTCTGTGCAACACATAGCTGAAAGGCCCTTAGTAGCTAAGAGCTGACACTTTCCTCCCCTGTTTCAATGTGAAATCCTCAATACATTCCTATCCCTTAGTTAAGCGCACAGGCTCTAGAAGAGTTTTCAGCAGCTCTTCATCATGTGTCATGTTTCTGGAATGTCATGATATATAAGGTAGTAAATTGCTATACTTTGGCAAATTGAATCTTTCCTGTATTAGAATGAATTTTAGCATAAAAAAAAATTTCTAAAGCATATGTATAATTTTTAAGGGAGAAGAATCCTCTAAATATAGTAGATGTTGAGCATCGTTTCTTATTTGTGGACTTATTTTTGTGTTACTACACCTGCTTTGCTCTCTACCAAATTATTTGTCATCTCTATAATTACACTCACAGCACTGCTCTGAACTTCTGCATATAAATTTGTGCAGACTAACCTAAAAAGAAAGCCAGATCCCAAAAGAAGTCTTATATAATTTTCTTTGTTCTTGGAAGTTTCTGATGCTCCTTGCTAGTGGTAACAATTTTTTTTCAAATATAAATAAGTATTGAACATATATTGTGTTCAATGCATTTGCTGGACACTGTAGTAAACAAAAGAAATGTAAGATCCAGTTCATGTCCTCAAGAAGTCAAAATTGTTTGGGGGGATAAGAATTATGAGAACATTTAGTATGTCATAAATGTTAGATGGCATGAAGTTAGGAGATATGAAGTCTGGTTTTAATCAAGTTAATCTTTCACTGATGAGCCAGATGAATGGGCAAAGAGAGAGGTCCAAAGTAAGGCTGACTTAATTCTAACAATGTCCTTGAAAGTAAATGATACTTTCTTTTTTCTTATCATCATAATAGCAGATGATATTGATTGAGCTCTTGCTATATACCAGGCACTGTGCTAATAGCTTCTCATTTAACCCTTACAATAATCCTGTGAGGTAGCTGCTGTTTTATTCTCAGTTTACAGATGAAAAAACTCAAGCTGAGTGGTTAATTGATTTGTCACAGGCCACACAGCTAGAATTGTCAGAGCAAAGACTTGGGTGTTCTGACCCAGGTCCACTGCTCATTTCGTTACTACTCTAGTTGCTCGAGAGGCTGTTCTAGAAGCTTGGACTGAGGTGGTGAAAACATGGCTCCATTCATCTTTGAGTTAGTCACTTTGTGGTGTCAGCATTGGAGAACTGAGGCTTACTGAGAGTAAATGAGGAAGATAATCCTTTTCCTGCAGAATTTAAATAGATATGGGGCCAGGGCAACCAGTCAGACTAACAGAGCATCAAGATTGGATTTTTATTTTTATTTTTTATTTTTTAAGGCCAGTCAAGTGAAGCAGTGGAAGTGGAGAAGGAACAAAGCAATTCGTAACTGGTTGTGTTCAATTAGTTGTAAACACCACTGCACTTGGACCAGCCAAGAGTGGATTTTTATTTCTCAGGTGATCATGGACTGAGAAGGGAAGCACAGAATGTAATTCTAATCCTATTCTGACTTTACTTCTGGTTTTTCTGTGTTATCATGGTCAACTTGCAGATTTTTCCACCTGTGGAACAGAGATACTGGCAGTTGCTTTATATAGTTAACCAAATAGTAACAACTAAATTATATGCTTTCAGTGTGATAAATTGCTAAGTAAATGTATATACAGGATGCTTAAGATTAGAATCTTAATTAATGTTTATTTTGCAATGATATGCAGGAAAAGAACACATTAGGCAAAATACCAGGCAGAAATACTGAGATGTGGGGTTGTTAGTGTAGAGACTTCAGCGGAATTCTCAATTTATATGAGAAACACTGCCGGATGGAGGTAATTAGTATTTTATTCCCCTCCCAAGTGTGCCTCCAATTGTCTTAAGGTAATTGTGCAATTCCTAGAAAACTCAAAACAATGTAAGGGTAATGTGTTTTAATATTTTTAATGCCTTTGGCACTTTGTGAAAAGACTCAGGGGGTGATTTTATAAGGTGAAGCAAAACTTGCCAGGATTTCACAATACCCAATATACAAAAGTAAACCCTCTACCCTCGTGCCATTGTATCCAAAGGGAGACTTCAAGATTGAGGATATCAAAGGAGAGATCTTTGCAATAAACTAAGGAAAAAAGTTAGTAAAAGAGATTTAATTTTCCCAGTAAACATTGATTGCCATTTTTAAAACAAGGAAAAGAAGCTTTGAAATGTGAAGTCCCTTGTCATGGTGACAGAGGTAAAGCTGGAGGAGCCAAGGATGGTGCCCAGGTCCTCTCCGCCTGGATGCCGTACTCTCTCCAGCACATCATCTCCCAGTAGAAAGTAGCTTATTTTATACGTAGCTCTAAGACGAGGCCCAGAGTGAAGATAGAGAAGGTTGGATTTTTTCAGCTTTATTGAACAAATGGCATCAAAATTGTAGATTTGTGGGAGCTAATCAAACAAAGAAAAGAGATCATGAAACAAATAATGTCCATTGATTTGAAAATGCCTTCCTTCTTCAAGACTCCATCCATGTCTTGTTTCTTTTTTATTTTTCTCTCTTTTCTTACTATGTCGAAGGGATGCTTGTTCAATTTATAAGATAGCTCACAGTGCAAATGTCGGGGTGGGATAAATTCTTTTCGCATGTGATTTGTTTACACACAACGTTGCAGGAGCCTATTATGTATGTCAAGTGGGATCCATCTGAAATGGAAATAAAGACAAGTAGAACTGACAAAGAAACATTCCAGAAAAACAGGAAAAAAGGGAGAAGGGAGAAAGGGGTAAGGGAACTTTTTTTTTTAAGAAAAATGATAAAGAGGTCATAAAGATGGAAAGGAGAAAATAAGCTGAAATGTTTTTTAAAGAGGAACCAAAGTTCAGAAGTCACTTGCATTTGAGCAAGAGAAAAAGGTTCGTATACTGAGTAAAATTAAAGAGGAACCTTACGACTACAAACACTTACTAGTGAGATAAGAGAAAATTCAAGGGCGCCTCAGCAGCTGCACAAAAAAGAAAACAGGTGCGTGCCACTTTTGGCTCATGTAAATAGTGTTTGGACTATTTGGTAAAAAGAAGAAAAAGCAGAGCTGATTGATATGGTGTTACTTTCCCTCCCCTTCGAGCCATTTAACGTGACATTGTTAAGGGGCTGATTTGACATTATTAAGGGCCTAACGGGGCCTGATGGGCCAGCTTTGGTCCATGTTATGGCTTGTCCTATTTTTCATCAAATGGTAGACTCGGAAGGAAAGAGGAGGTAATGCTTCAGCCAGGAGATGGAAGATTTTTTCTTGACATAGCTCATGGAAAGCCATGAAGAAGAGAAGATTGGCTCCAGTGACTAAGCTGCAAGTTAGCTACTTGGTAACTTGATTTGATTTTCCTTTTCTGTCACCATAATGGGATAGATCATTAGACAGGATTGCATATTGCATGTGCACTGGATTTTGTTGTCTCATCCTCTTTTGAGGGAGGTAGGGGACAGAAATAATGATTCAGTCTTCTAAAGATTAAAGCATTAGGGCATTATAATAAGTGCCTTACTAGATGGATAGCACAAAGATTGTATGTAAGATGCCTGGCATCATGCCTGGAACATAGTAAAAGAGAAAAATCATACCATTAGTATTAGGGGTAGTGTTAACATTAGTGTTATTTTTAGTATTATGCTGCTACTGTTAATACTGGTCAGAAGCAATCTCACATACTAGAAGCAATGCTGGACTAGAAATCAGGAGACCTAGGTTCTGATCTGGACTTTGCTATTAACGTGACCTTGGGCAAGCCCCCTCTTTTCTCTACGTCACAGTTATCCATCTGTGAAATGGGGAAGGTGGAATAGATGACCTCCAAAGTGCTGTCTTTATACTGATCTGCTACCAGGAAAACATGTCTATAAGTAGCTTTGCCAGCAGAAGGAAAGAATGTTGTGCTCTGCCTTGTTGAGTCAATTGGTAATTAACAGCACGCTGGTCATTAGTATGACAGCCAGCCTTGATGCACATTCAGAACACTCATTTGGTTGTCCTGAGGTCGCCAGACTGAAATGTCAGCTGTTGGGAGGGCAAGGGAACAGCAGGGACACTGTAGTTACTAGGTAATCTTTGAGGTTCCTTCCTCCCCTGACTTTTTAAATTTTTTTGACAGCCACAATTAGGAATTAAGATTGTTTCACATATGACAATTTTTTAACCTAGTTTAACATTCAATTCTAATATATTGAAAATCCTGTGACTTAGAAATGCAAATGTAGGAATCAGAAGGGTAAATAGGAACTAGCCTCAGTGGAGTCCCTACTTTGTGCTAGGTATTCTCATGAGTCCATGAAACCATCAGATTGATCTTCACAATGGCTTTGTCTAGGCAGGTGTCACCATCCCCATTGCAGGGACAGGAAATGCTTTCATGGTGCATAGCACACCACAGAGCTGAGACTCACCAGCCTTTTTCTTTTCCACAATACTACACTTTCCCTTGACCTTAACGTGTGCTACAAAAGAAAAAATAGTGTGGAAGTAGAAATTGTTCCTGCCTACATGAAGTTATCACCTGTGAAAGAAAACTTGAGGGTTGGTTTTTTTTCCTTAGCCTAGTACAACACAATTTTCAGGTAGACGCATATTTTGCGCTTCTCCCTGGAGCGATGGGGAAAGAGACTGGACGAGGAGTAATTTTCGTCCCTGCCTTCCCGCTGGTTGGTGTATTTCTGGCTGGTTCCTGCCCACACTTCCCCCCCCTCCACCTGTGACATTGTTTTCACTGTCTGGAAACTGTCACAACTTCAGTGATGAGTCAATGACATAGCACACTCTTTGATTCTCTGATTCAAGATAGAATTGTAGTTTTAATAGTGACCTTCTAGGCAGGGTATATGAGATGTTTACAGTTGATAGGAGGTTTCATTTTATTGGAAAATATCTCATTTACTTGAAGGTCTTTGGGGATTCTGAGCTTCTCATAAATAGATAAGCTGTTTTTACCTGTTATTCAGAGAAAATGAGCAAGTTTGTGTTTGTATCAGTATACTATATGAACTCAAATTGATCCTCTATTTTGCCTATTTCATATATATATTTATATAATATACCTATACTTTGATCTACTTAATATATAAGATAGCAATATATAAAAACACATATTTTATATATATCCATTTTTTAAATCCTTAGAATTACCATTTGAATAGTTTCACTATTGGGGGAATGTTATAGCTTCACTAATTGCAAAGCATGTTGAAAATCCCTAAAAGGAGTGCTGTAGGTATATTTTGCAGCTAGGAAGCAGAAACCTATTTAATTCCTATGTATGTCCATTCAGTTATATTCTAGTTCAATCCCTAATTTCCTCTCTGTCAAAATATTCTAAATTTCCATGTAGCAATTAAGGTAGCCACTGTAAGAATAGTTAAACTCCCCTCCATCCTCTTAGGTCTGAGAATCAAATTGACATAAGATAGATTAATAGGAGAAAAGCATACAGATTTATTTAACAAGCTTTTTCTTTCAATTTTTTTTTATTTCAGCATATTATGGGGGTACAGATGTTTAGGTTACGTATGTTGCCCTTGCCCCCCCTCCCCGCCAAGTCCAAGTTTCAAATATGTCCATCCTTCGGGTGGTGCACATTGCACTCTTTGTGTATGTATATACCCGTCCCCTCCTCCCTCCTCCCCCTCCCCCCTGCCCAGCATCCAATAGGTGTTATTCTTATATGTGCACTTATGTGTTGATCAGTTAATACCAATTTGATGGTAAGTACATGTGGTGCTTGTCTTTCCATTCTTGGGATACCTCACTCAGTAGAATGCGTTCCAGCTCTATCCAGGAGTATACAAGAGGTGCTATATCACCATTGTTTCTTAAAGCTGAATAGTACTCCGTGGTATACATATACCACATTTTGTTAATCCACTCATGTATTGATGGACATTTGGGTTGTTTCCACATCTTTGCAATTGTGAATTGTGCTGCTATAACATTCGGGTGCAGGTGTCTTTCTTATACAATATCATTTGCTCTTTTGGGTAGATGTCCAGTAATGGGATTGCTGGATCGAATGGTACTTCTACTTGTATCTCTTTAAGGTATCTCCATATTGCTTTCCACAGAAGTTGCATGGGAGCCCTCAAAAAGAAATGAAGACCCCAAGAAATAGTGAGATGACTACTCATATCCTGGCTTAAACAAACACTAGTAAACTGCAAAAATGGGACTAACTTGTGTGGGGAGGCTTAGAAGATAAGAGTTATTTTAACAAGGTCTGTACAGAATTTTCTCGGTCTCTACTTCTCATCCTTGAAAATAAGGATGTTGCCTTTCCTTCTAGTATAGGGACAGTGTCGTTCACATAGGAATTTCATCTTTTACTTTTAAGAATCAGCATAAAGGTCAAAGTGATCTTCTTGCACCTGCCATTTTTCAAGAGCCTTTAACTCAAATGGTCAATATGCTAGAGTAGCATATTTTAACCCATTCCCTACAATAACAAAATCTTATCAATGATGACAACCACAATGTAGCAGTATAACATTATTTTATGTAATTCTAGTGTAATTATATTAATACTAAACTAAACTAGAAGTGAAATAGACAAACACAGAGAAACCATTTAAATTTCATTCAGGTTAGCACATGCCAACTATGTGCCACAAATGGTGGCTGCTGCCCCTGAGGAGCTTGCAGGGTAACAGAAGAGACAGAAAAATACCTAAATAAATTGGTTCTACATAACATGGCATGGGCCAAGGGAGGAAGATGCCAGGATGCTATGCGGATACTGGGGCGAGTTTCCAGTCTGACCTGAAGACATTAAGTGCGGCTTTCTGCGCTCTGACCACTCTTTGCATCTCCACGACTGTAACTGAGGTCTGTGGTGTCATTATTTTACCTGTGTCTCTGCAATTGTTTCCTAACTGGTCTGCCTGCTCTCACTCTGGTCCCCAGAGTAGGGTGTGTGTGTGTGTGTGTGTGTGTGTGTGTGCATGTGTAATGTAATTCACATCTTGTGACACCCCCAATTAAAACCCAATTAAATAAGTAAGTACAACTCCTAACTAAACACCAGTGGTTTCCCATAGACTGAGTAAAATCCAGCTCCCTTTTATGGCAAACAAACCTATGGTAG
>CAUYSK010060101.1:0-14791 GCA_963575035.1 Avahi laniger
AGGTTTCCAAATGAATAGGAATCGGTAATCAGCATGTTTCATATTCATAACGTAATCAAAATGCATATTTGATTGAACTCATCATTTAATAAATGAAGAAAATATTCATAACAGTTGTGATAATTAAGGTACGTTTTTTATTGTTTTCGAGGTATAATTACATATAGTAGCATGTATAGAACTTAAGTACACTCTGTGATAAGTTTTTAAAATGTATTCCATGGAGTACTACTCAGCCACAAAAAACAATGGTGATCTAGCACCTCTTGTATCATCCTGGATAGAGCTGGAGCCCATTCTACTAAGTAAAGTATGCCAGGAATGGAAAAACAAGCTCCACATGTACTCACCATCAAATCGGTATTAAATGACTTAACTGACCAACACTTAAATTTCACACTTAGTAGTAACATTCATCAGGTGTCGGGCAGGTGGAAGAGGAGAGGAGGGAATGGATATATTCACACCTAATGGGTGCAGTGCACATCAGCTGGGGGACAGACATGCTTGAATGTCTGACTCAGGTGGGGCAGAGGCAATATATGTAACCTAAACATTTGTACCCCCTTAATATGCTAAAATTAAAAAATTACAAAAAAATAAAATAAAAACAAACATTAAGAAACTGAGGCCCAGAAAAAAAAATAGATGTAATGGATACTGTTGGTGCCCCCACCCAGATCCCTTTGGCAGGCCGCCCTACCCACCCTCCTATGAATGTTGGCTGTCCACAGCTCATGGCAGCCTCCTTCTCCAGAGAATTGTCTTGAGCAGAATGGAAGCTACCCCACCCAAATTACGTAACTCTCCACCACCACCCTCCGCCAAGCAAACAGTGGCCAATGACTGATTCTGGGTACAAAAGGTAGACTTCAAGGTGGGCTTAGATTTGGTACAACTACCATAGCACAAGTCCTCATGGGGCAAGGCTGCAGCCAAACTTTAGACAAGACCACATCCTTACTTAGTTTTCTTTCCCTGTCCTGTCTTGCTTTCTTCACTCCCCTTCTTCTAAAGACATCTTTTCAGTACATCACTTGCCCAAAAGTCCTAACTCAGACTCTGCTTCTAGAGAACCCTACCTAAAAGTAGGAGACAAAAATAAAGTTGCATTTTTATTATATCTTATGATACCTATTCTAGAACAAACAGCTTGACGTGAATGCAAACACAAACTGTTCCATCTGTTGGCTGATCTTGTACAATCTCCGGTGCCCTATTTGTTATTGCTTCCTGAGTCGCCTTCCATCTATCAGATAACTGTTCACCACCTTTTTCCCAGGTTTAGGAAAAGAACCAGCCTTTCTTCACTATCTCTACAAACCCATATGCCCTTAAAATAGAGTCAAAATTTTAGAAACCACAGTCACATCTTCCTGGTGATAAATTTTCCTTCAAAATTGTCAGGTTAGACTTAAAACATAAAGCAGATCTAAGACTGGGAAGAAATACAAGATGTATTTCTGAGAGTAGGGGAGGGGCACAGGGAAATAATTCTGCAAGATCAGAGGTGACACAAAGAACTGGTAGATAAACGCTCAGCAGTCAAGAGAGGAAATGCACCTGGGATCCATCCTATGTTCTCACTGCAAACTGTGAATATGTGAATATGTCACACGTCATCAAAAGACTAGATTCAACCTCAACTAGATTTAAATCCTAAATTCAGCCCAGAAATGTCACATATTCATAGTAATTTCTAAAATAACATTGTTAACATCCTCCCATCTAGGAATTAAAGAAGCGAGTTTCTGTAGTTGATTCAAATGCCTTCCCGAGTTCCTGAGCCCCAATTTCCACAAGTACCTTGGAGGAAAATTTTATACTTCAGTTTACCATGTTCCATTTTGTCCCAAAGTATGGCTCTTGGATCTTCTTTATCTGAATCAACAGGAAATCTTATTGAAAATGCATATTACAGGACCATCCAAGATCCAATGCTTCAGAATTCTGAACTTGGGGCCTGAGAATCTGAAATTCATGACAAGCTTTCCATGTGGCTCTGAGGCATACTAAACTGAGATAAAGTTCTGAAGACTAAAGCTTCCCTTCCATTTGATACCAGCATTAAGGAGACAATAATAAGGAATATAATCTCCCTAACCTATCTGGTATTTTTAGCTTCCAGCAATGCTCTCTTATAAGATACCCAATGTTTCTGAAGAAGTCCACCAAGAGTTGAACAGACCACTGTCCCTCTAGACCCAACTTATAATACCAACTCTTCTATGTTCTCTGGAGGCAGCTAAAGTTTTACATACTTTCTAAGAAAGAACATTTCTCTTCAGGACATTGTTGAAAATCACCTGTCTAGAATTTCACTTAGAAATATTATTTCATGCTATCCTACTTCTAGAAACTCTTATCTCTCTTCCATCACTTTCTGAGTCAAGAAGGCCTGGGTAAATTAAGTTCTAATTGGGCAATTCTCCATTGAGAATTCATTAAGCACCTACCATGTACAAGAAATGGTAAGCACTGTAAGTACAAAAATGAGGAGGAAGGGCTTGTGCTGTCTGAGAGTCACAGTCTAGTAGGAAGAAAAGGCAAATATGCTAATAATGACAGTGCACTGTGATCACTGCTGACAGATTTGCTAGGAGAGCCCAGAAAAAAATGGCATCTAAATCAATCCAGGAGTTTCAGGAAAAGTTTCTTGAAAAAGACTCTGTCTGCAAAGCATGAAAAGGAATTTATAACCTAGACATGCAAGAAGTCAGGTGGCCAGAGAACTTATCAATATGCACCCCATGTGAAGAGGGACATTTAAACAAATCAAAGGTCAGGAGTAACCCATCCTTCCCAAAGTAGCATACCAAAAAAGGCTTCAGTGAAGCTCTGGTTTTCCAGTTAGTATGCTGCATAACAAATCACCCCAAAATATAGTGGCTTGGAACAACAATATTCTCTCACTTACTCTCTCTCGCTCTGGTGGTTTCTGTGAATCAGGAACTTGGACAGGATTCAGTAGGGAAAGCCTGTCTTTGCTCCATAATATCTGTTTGGAGTTTCAGTTGGAAGACTTAAAGGCTGAGGCTGGAATCATTTGAAGGTTCATTCTCCCAAATGTGGCAGCTGATGCTGGCTCTCAGCTGGTGCATTAGCTCCTCTCCATGAAGACTTCTCTATGTGGTCTTTCTGCATGGATCAATTTGGGCTTCCTCACCACATGGTGGCTAGGTTCCAAGGGCAAGCATCCCAAGAGAGAGCCAGGAAGACACCATATTCTTTTTGTGATTTAGCTTTGGAAATCACATAGGATCACTTCTGTCAAACACTATTTGTCAGAGCCATCACAAGCTCCCCACTCAGATACAAGGGAAGGAATCACAGACCTCTTTTTTGATGAGAGGAGAGTTTGTCACATTTTAAGAATAACATGTGTCTGAGAGCTATATGTGATAAACATACATAGATTTGTATGGGCATCTTTGGAAAGTATAATATGCCACATCTAGATTACTAATATAAAGAGGATTTTGCATTATTCCCCAGCTTGAGTGCCATTCAACATATAAAAACAATTTAGCAAATTAAATCTAGGTAGTAATAGGTATATTATTTATGATACTCGTAGCCAAGTCAATTCTATCTTGTCTCCATGTCTCTTCAAACACACAAGCCATATCTACATATACACTCTTTCATGACCCCATTATATAATATCTTTCAGACTTGAGTTTTTAAAACATCAGCAGAAAATGTGTCCAGCATGTTCTAAAATCTGTTGCAATAAAACAAATCAGTGATAACCCAGGGTCCAATTTTAGAGCTTTTACAATCAGAAAAATACTGTTATCTCAGGGTCTCAGTGATCAGCCTTCCAGTCCCTTGTCTGATGAACATGTTGACAAATCACCCCCCTATTTTACTTTACAGAGTCATTAACTGAACTGATCTGAACACTATCATAAAATGTTCTGGGATAGTTGTGCAACCAGAGGCCAACAGTCATAATCAGAAAAGCAGCATGGTTCACACTGGCACAATGTTCTGCACTGGATAGGGTGATTCATATGTGGTTAGCCTGGATTTTTTTACAACAAAACAGAGACTTGAAAGAAAAGAGCACGACAACTTCTGTTGCCACCGCACCGCACTTTTCCCCTCCATTCTCCCTGAAGGTTTAGATTCAATTCCTGCCTGACAGCCTTTCATCTTCCATGCTGCTGTTACATTGCCACATGCTTTATACCTGACTCAGGGAGGAAGGGTGGGCAGGCACCACTGAGCTGATGGAGAGGTCCCGTGGCTTGCCCTTTAAAGTTGCCAGGTTTCTATTCCACCTGAGTAATCACCGATGCCACCCGTGAAGTGTGACCCAGCACTGGAGGGTCAGGGGCTGTGCGTTAAACTTCAGCTCTAATCCTAAAGTATATCTTAGAGGATTTAAAGCCGGAAGTTTCTCATCTAAAGGGCATGAAAGCATCATATCGATCCACTAGATGATGTTAAGAAACAACCATATGGCCCATAGATGTTTGCAACCAGTTAAGGATTAAGAAAGGGAAAAATTTTTCCAAAGTCCAATCTCTTTAAATCTTTGAAACTTCCCTGGGTAGCTGAGACAATAACCCTTGCTCTCAATAGTTATAGTAGTTATAATAAAACAAGGATATTATTTAGACATAAAACTAATGTATTTTGTAGTTCTATGATTGGTGCTTATTAAGATCATTAGTACATTAGAAATTGGACTCCAAAGTGACAGATCTAGGCATAATGAAAGCCTTTTAGAGAAAATTGTGGTTTTTAGAGGTCAGATGCCAAAAACATCCATTGTTCTCAGCTCTAGTAAATATTTTAAGGTTAAACATTTAAAAAACTGTGAATAAACAGATAGATTGGCCTAAAGAAATTGTCATAATCTAAAATTTATAAAAACTCATAGCCTCTACATGTACTGATTTGAAACTAGCCTGAAAGTCATCTTGCTGATGTTAAAAGTGATTGCTATATAACAGAATGAACACTGCTCATGTGATAGAGTTTGCCAGCCTGAGGACTGAGAAACATGTCTCCCACAGTCTCACTGCCAAAACCCACTTATCTCAGTGAGATCCAAAAGTGAAGACAATGTTCCAGCTGAGACAACCCAGGAACAGTTAGGTTCAATCAAGGTTGGAGGTAAATTGAAGATAAAATTAAAAGAAAAACATCTTATTTCTCTCGGTTGAAAGTGATTAAATTTAGCTTCTATTGCCCTGACTTGAAGCTATTACATCAAGCTTCTATTTCCATCAACTCTTGTATTAATATGAGAGGTTCCCATAACATAAATCTTACTGGAATTCCCCACCCTGCTGAGATGGCCATTCACAGGTACTAGGGACTGCAACACCCATAACAGTCATAACAGCTCCCTGGCACCTCACAGGGAATCTAGTAATTTGCCTGTACTAGTGACCTGGTAGCAACAACAACTAGAACAATGTCATTTTCATGGAGATCTTGCTCTGCAGGCAACCAAAATAACAGAAGTGATGACTTTTTGTTTATTCATTAAAATTTATTCAACAAATATATGCTGAAGTATTACTATGTCTAAGAAGTATTCAAGCACAGTGGCAACAGTGGAGAATAAGACAAACAGCTTCCCATTCTTAAGATGCTCACACACTAATAGGAAAGAGAAACATAAAAACAAGGGCTATTTTCACAATGTTTCCTAGGAGCCTTGGAGGATTTCACCTTTAAAGTTCATCTTGGAAGAACACAGTTGACCATACTGATTACATTATGTCCTTTTGATGGCAACATACTAAGTGGGTAGTGTGTGTGAGTAGCATACATGTTATGTGTGCTCAGTTACTGTAACAGATTCATAATTCTGCTGTGAATTTCGACATCATCATGTCATCTCATACCAAACCCGATCCAGGTTTTCTGGTCAGCAATATAGGAGGGCACTAGAAGAGACGCTATTGTGTAGCGTATCAGGGGAGCAGGATGTAGCTCTGTCCTCCACACACTTAGAATCTGACAGCAGAAACAGACAAGCATACAGGTAACAACGGCAAAAGAAAAAATGTAAGTCCTAGACGAGAGGTGAAATCCAACCGGTATGGAAGCATCGAGGCCCAGAGAGGTCAAATGACTTGACCAATGCCCCATAATGTATTAGGGAGAGAGTTTAAGAAGAACAAGTATTTTTCCCATAGAGCCCCAGAAAATGTCAAACTGGCACAGAATCAGCATCTTTCAACAGCCCTGAATAGGATTATTCTCTCCCGTAGGGTTGCCTGTAGATCCAAATTTAACAGAGTCACTGGCTACAACAGCAAATTGGAAGTTAATAGGACTAGATTCTGCTGGGAAATTTGGTAAATCCTTCACTTCTGCTTCTATTTCTCTATCGGCAAAATGAGGCAACAAGACTGAAGCCAATCCGCCATCCTGTGGGGAGGAAAGTATAAGAAAATCAACAGTTTCTGACCTCTTATTTCATACAAAGCCCAACTTTAGACCCCATATTACATGTGTCATTTAATCCTCACAACAGCTCAATGTGGTAGAAATTACCCCCATTTTGTAGATAAGTAGGTAAGTTAAAAGAGGTTAAGAACCTTGCCCAAGGTCACATAGCTGTGCAAGAGCCAGAATTCAAAAGCCATCTGTCTTAACCTCTGGGCTGCTAAGCAACTGCCCACTGCAATAATTGACCTCCTTACCAGAAAGGTACTACGTGGGTCCAAGCCATTAGAAGCAATATCAACCACGTGACAAACACTGATGTAATTGTGCATAAAAAGCCTTCATTAGAATCTTAATTTTAATACTTAATCACTAAGATAATATATATTATGTAAATATGAGTTAAAATAATTTTTCTTCCAGTAAATTGTATTTTTGAGAAGGTTTCCGAAATTGAATTCACAAAAATCACAGAATTATATAATCCCTAAGGTGAAGGAAGGACACAAAGAGAGAATTGTTTTGCCTGGAGGAGAAGACAACATGTGTAAAAAACATACACATGCCAAAGATACTGCACAAGTCACCTTCTCTCCCTCCTTCTCCACTTACTGCCACCCTCCTGCTGTGCCATCACAATGCTGGTTCACCTGGCGCTTCTCACTTCCTTTTGCAACCTAGCCACCCTTCCATTTTTCTCCTGTACTTCTGCCTAAGGGTCTAGTGTGTCTGGGGATAAAGAGCACTTGAAAGTGGATGTGACCTGAATAAACATCACCAATTACAAGCTGTGTAACTATGAAAAAATTATTTCAACCCTCAAAGGCTCAGTTTCCTCAGTTGTAAATGGAGAGATGCTATCTACCACTTTGCTGTGAGATAATTGTGGAAAAACACCTCCTTGATACCCACAGCTCAGGAAATATTTTACCCTTTCAAAACCAAAATGTCCAGGTGACAACTGAGAATACAGAGAATATCATGCCCAATTCCTGTCACCCATGCTGCTCACCTCAGTCCTCTGCAGGGGGGAAAGAAAGTGGCAAGGTTTTGTGGGAGAAGCACTAATTTGCTACTCCTAAAATTGACAGGGGCAACACTGGAAAGCTGTCTAGCTGAGAAAACTTTAGTTCGGTTAATGTGGTTAGTTGGCTTTGGGCACAGAAGCCAACTGAGTCCTTGCTCCAACACTTGGTAATTGTGTGACCTTGTACAAGGGGCTTACTCTGTTTGGATGTCAATCTTTAGCTTGGAAATAAAACCACTACTTGCCTAGCCTCCCACACAGGAAAGGTGTGAATGCCAGAGGACATCAGGGATGTGAAGTCACCGGCTATGCATTAATAACCTAAAAATGATCTCAACTGCCTGGAAGACAGAATTCAGGACAATAGAGGAAGATGGATCTGTTCTTGCTCCTGGAAAGCAAATTACTTGTGCCCCCAAAGGCAAAAAAAATAAGTCAGAGCTCAATTTCTTAATGAAACAAGTGATTTCCACTCTTTAGCTCTCCCAGATCTACCTCAGTATTGGTTCTTCAAAGATAATCTGAAACTAACTTCATAATTCACACCCTCTACTTACCTTTTATATGACTCTAATCAATGCAGCTAATGTAATTTCAAAATCCATACAACAAATGCGAATTACCGCTCCAATTACCTCTTACTAGATATAAGAATCTTACAGATGAGGAGAGTCTTATTCATCTTTCATCTCCAGTATTTAGCACAGGGCAAAAATAGAAGCCCAATAAATAATTGCTGAGTGAGTGACTCAGTGAATATATATAAAGTGTGGGCGCTAGTGTGGTATGCTACCAAGGTATCTCCTGGGCACTTTTTCAGAATCATCAGACATTTAAGGTCTACCCAAGACTGAACCCTCACTTCTTTTAGAACTTGCATAAGCATTGATTACAAATATATGAAATATTTTAACAGAGTCAAGAATTTTCATTAGGTACTTCTGATAAACTTAAGGAGAAAAAAACATTAATCATGTTGCTTACTCCAGTATGCTTCAACTTTTCTATTCTATGAAAATTGTGCCTCACTCTATATCAAACATACAGACCTTGGCTGAGATGCTGATTCCAATGTGGCCACTGCTACAGAGCATTATATTAATAACGACATCAGGTCAGCTCAAAACCCTAGTCCCTAACAATGACCGCATGCAGGAGATTTTAACACTTCTGATGAGGAAATGAATAGTGTCTATGCCAGGCCAGAAAATCACCTAGTACATGATTTTTATAAGGCTCAAACCCCAGTATCTATTCTATGAAATGCTGCCTTATATGTTGTATATGAATTCTGATGTGCTGATTTGGAGTAAAAAAGCCCTTTGTATATGTAGTGGAGGATGACAGCTGTATAGATCTGCCCATATTTGCATTAGAAAATCTCCCCCCACAAGTCCTTTTCAGAATAGTGCCTCTACAAGGACCACCGGCTACTACGTGGCCAGATTTAAAGGAAGTATCCAGCTTCATCCAGAGCTATGCATGCTTTGATGTGACTTCTGTGGCTGAATAGTAGTTTGCACTACTCAGTGACACCCACCTGTTCGACCCACTCGCTGTGTGTCAACCTGCTTGGCCTGAGTACTACATACTCACCAAGAATGGAACATGAGCCGGAAAACAAATTCCATTTCCCTAAATTTTTAGCTTTACTTTTTTGCTTTCACTTTTAAATTATTTTTTCAGTGTATTGGTAAAACTGTGTGATGGCATACTCAATTCAGTCTCCTAGTTTATGTTTCCTTTTCCTTTATTCTTCTATGGAAAGAGTAAAATTGAGTAGCTTATTATATCACACAGGGACAAGACCTGTTTCCAGACCTCACTTTTTAAGTATAACATGTGAATTAGGCATTTTGCTTTTTAGGCATTAGGAGCAGAGAAGAATGAAGAGAACACACATTCTCTAGTCCCATGAGCGGGGTAGAATTCTGGGTCTATAAATGTAACAGGGTCCCAAATTCTTTTGTACAACATCAAAGCCTGAAAAAAAAAATTTCAGCTTCTTTATTCATTTTTATATTTGATCAGATCTTCCCATTAAGCTTATTGTTTGATGATAATGCTAAAGGTGTAAAGATTGAGGCAAGGGTCCTTTATCACAACAGAAACAATTAATTAGAAACACTTCATATAAATTTGTGGCAGAGTTTTCCATTGTCAGTAGAACTTTCACCAGTAATTATTTTTCTATTAAGATATTGAGATTCTACTTCTGAAAATCCAACCTCCTTTTTTTACCCTCTTAAAGCATTTTCCCCATTTCATGAGAATTGCTTCTTAGAGGCAACTATAGATCATAAAAGTATTATCTTGATTATGAAGTCAATGCTTTCTCTTCACCATAATGCAGAGAGGCCACTACAAAAATCTAATAAACGAAAGGAAAAAAATAGGTTATTCATCTTTTTCTAGATTTGTGTTGTGCAAATAAAAGATACTACGAGCATCTTAAGATAAACAACTTCATTTGCCACAATAATAATTTTTATCTTTTCAAATTATTAAAGATCTAAAAACAAATGCTTTTCCCCAGGCTGGCCTAACAGTATGGAAATGGTAATATCAGCCCTCCCCCAACAGCCAGCGCTCTCACACTGACATAAAGTATGTACATTTCTCCTCCCTGGAATTACCCTTTCCAAGTCCCATTCCCTCACAATCCTGCTTTCTATCAAATAATCTGATTAATCCATACAGTGTTAATATACTATTCCAACAACAACCACACAAAAAGCTGAATTGTAACACATTTACTTGGACTTCTGTTCTGGCCAAGATGGAGTGTCAGGGACCATATTTATCCTCCTATCTGAAATAACAATAACAAGATAAAATACATAAAACAATAGTTTTTAAGATAGTGGGCATCAGACAACAAAGTATAGTAATCCCTGAAAAATGAAGAAGAGAAGTACGTCCTATAACAGCCCCAACTTACTGCCTACAGTAATTTTCTAAGGCCAGGTGCAGGGAGAGGGACTCCAAGCAGAGCACATTGGTCTTCCTTAGTTGAGTAAATGAGGAAAAGGGTCTGGGAAACCAAGGTGGTTAGAGTTACAGGACAGAATACCAGAGAGGAGAAAAGTATACAGAGAGAGAACTATGAAGCTATGCAGAGGTTTCTTCCTCCATCTTTAACTGAGTACTAATTAGCATATGCCTGTGAGGAAACTATTCAAGGCTGGGGGAAGGTGCCATCCCCAGGGATTAGAAGTAACAGTGCCTAGTATGCACATAGCACCAGGAATAATTCCTGAACCCTCCAGCCAGACAGGAAAAGCTCATAATTTATTGGGCATTGAGTAGTATACTCAGAAAAGTTTTGCCTCACTAGTGGAGAAAACTAACCCCAGGCTAAACACTGTTCTGGTCTCATCTAACAAACATTAAAAGCAAGACCTGATAAGATCATATTGTTTGAAAGTAACCTAAGCATGCTCCAGAAAGAAACTGAAGAACATTTACAAGAATAAAAAAATATGCGATATGGAAAAAAGTAAAATTCATAATGCCTAGTATACAATTAAAACTTACCAGACATGCAAAAATATATAACACATATAGGAATATATAACACAGGAATATATAACACATACTGAGGAGAAAAGTTAATTAATCCAAACTTATTAAGAAATGACACAAATGATCTAATTAGTAGACAAGGACATTAAAATAGTTACTACAATTGTATTCTACATGTTAAAGAAACAAAAATATGTGGTAGAAGAGTTACAGAAGACATATAAATGATTCAAATCAAAATTTGAGAGATGAAAACTATAATGGGAGAGATGCAAAGTAAACTGGATAATGGCAGATTATTCATTACAGAAAAAGATTAGTGAACTTGAAGACATAGTAATAGAAACTACCCAAATGAAACAGTAAAAATAAATAGACTGAAAACAAAAAAAGAGAGAAAACAGAGCATCGTGAGCCATAGGAAAACTTTAAGAGGTCTAATATACATGTAATTAGAGTCCCTGAAGGAGTGGAAGGGGTTGTGGAAAGAAAAAATATTTGGCCATATATTTTCCAAATTTGATTTAAAAAACCATAATCCCACAAATTCAAGAAGCTCAAAAAACCCCAACCATAAGCAACACAAAGAGATCTAAGCCAAACCAAAGCACATCATAATCAAATGCCTAAAAAATTATTTTAGCAACTTGCCTTTCGCCTGAAGAAACTGCTTTCCTACATCCCACTTTATTGTGCATAGAAGTGGAGAGGTGTCCCTCTTGCTCCCCATTGTCACTTCTGGACCATTCTTTCTTAGTCCTCCCTTAAAATCCCTAGCTTTGAGTTCTATGTTGTCATAGTGAGTTACCCACTAACCCTAACTATTATTGTCATGTATTGTTCTTGGATGACTCCCTGTCATTTATTGATATTTTCAGCTCCTAGTTCACTGTTCCTCTCCCCAAGACTGCTATTGCATCATTTCTTAGCAATGCTAATCTATAAATAAACGATCTAACACTTCAACCTCTCAGTTCCTCAATGACCTCTTTATCAAAAATTATGTCCTCAATTGTTTATTCCAATGGTCCTGCCTAGAACTTGTTATTACCAATAACTCACCCTATCCATATCTTTACCTTTTGTACCCTGTTCTTGGCCTTGCTTCATACATTGCTAAGAAAATTGAAGCAATCAGAACAGAACTTCCACAGATTTCCTCTAACCACATCTAACTATCTACCAGCATTTGTAACCAGTTACTTCACATTTTTGGGTGTTAGCATAAGTGAACCATGCATATGTTCCCTTCTTTGTGTATCCAAGCCTGTCCTCCTTTCCCCTCCAAAAACTCACTCCAGTAGCTTTTCCCTCTCATTCCTACAGATCAATGATTTCTTCTCTTCTGAATCATTCCCTTCAACTTGTAAACATGCTGTTATTTCATCTATTTAAAATACATTAACAATATACACACATACTTAAACATCTTCTCTTAAGAAAAAAACATATTTCCCATAATTAGAAGTAATTATTATAGAAACTTCTTATTTTGATAATTGGTGATTAAAGGGAAAAATTAAGCTTTTAGGAACAAGTACAGTTTATTTCCAGTTGATGAGAAAAAGGCTCTCCTTTACCAAAAGAAACTGTTGGCTAAAACTTTAGAAAAATAAATGTTAAAATTTGAAAATCATCATTACAAGTCTCACAAATAGATAGTTGACTTAAGTACTAAAGGAAACAGAATATCTACACAGCACTAATATAGCACTACACAGATTGTTTGCTAATTGCAAAAGAGAAATCTTCCTTTTCATTGGAAAAATCTTTTGGACACAACCCTAAGCAAATAGTACAGAAATACAGAAATTTAGAATCATTAAGACAAACTGATAGTAGTACCCCCTCCAATGAAATGAAATATGGAGCATACAATATCACCCACAAAGTATTTTACTGCCAAAAGTATCTAATCAAACCTTTAGACTTGTATGTAGAGAATGTACATATATATATATATATATTCTTAAAATTTTTAAGAAAACAAAAGGTTTTCTGGATTCCACTTCCTCTTCCAGTTAGTTCACGGTTTTTCTTTGCAGCAAATTGAAAGCCTCACGTGTAAACACTGGCTTCAATTCTTCTCCTTTAAGGCTTCCCTTACACAACTTCCAGTCAGATTTTCACCCCAACCTGACACGAAAACTATTCACAAAGTCACAGACGTCTTCTACATTGCTAAAACTAATGCTTGATAAATTCTTTTCCACAGCATGCTTGACATGTTAGTAGCATTGATATTTGACCACGCCTCCTTGATATCTTTTCTTCACTCAGGCTCTGACATCATAATCATTAATTCTTCCCCTCATTGTCAATTCACTCATAGGAGTTCCTTTTGCAGAGTCCTTATCTCTCCTGGGCCTATTAGAACACTTCGAGGACTCAGTCTATGAACGTCCTTTCCTTGTTTGCACTCAATTCTTTGGTGATATCTTTCCACTTCCTAGCTGTTACTGCCACGTCTACGCTATGTCCACCACATCGGCATCTCTCTACTGACTCCTAGCATCACACCTCCAACTTAATCATAAACTCCAATCATATTGCCTACCTAGTATTATCCTCTTGGATGTCTAATATTTATTTCAGGTCTTACATTGTCCAAAAGTTAACTCTTTATCTTCCCTCCAAAAACCTGGTTTATCTGTACATTTTCCCATCTCAAATGATGGTAATTCTTTCCTTTTATGTACCGAGACCCAATATCTTGGCTTCATCTTTCACTCCTCTCTCTTGCTTTCACCCCATATCAAATCAGTCCTGTTGGATCCACTTTCAGAAGAAATCCAAAATCCAACCACTTCCCACTTTTGTCCAAGGAACAACAGCCTCTCATCTTGATCACTTCAGTAAATCAATCATGATAGGTTTCCGTACTTCCACCCTTGCCTAGCCCCTCTATTCTCATCACAGGTTTTAAAAGGATCGCTTTTCCTGCTAAGTCTGATTGGGTCACTCAGTGGAGACTTTATCTGTCCTATAAAGCTCTATATGGTCTGACCCCCCTCCTTATTGACTCTTTGACTTCAGTTCCTAATATGCCAATATTTTCCTCTTACTCATTCTGCTCAAGCGCAAGGCCTCCTTGCTGTTCCTAGTACAACCCAGAGAATGAGCTAAAATAATGTCGCAGATAATTCACAGGTCTTTATGTCTATGGCTCCCTTGCATCCTATCCACAAATATCAGTTTTTCTTCATCCTAGTCTAACAGAACACTTCTTTCTTAAAATGCACCAGGGATTGGTAGAGAGAGTTTTAGAGTCGAAGAACCTTCAGTCAATCATTCATTCATTCTGTAAGCATACATTAGTCACTTTAGGTCAAATCCTTGGGGGGGTGCTGATATGAGACAAGGTTCTTCACTTCAAGTCAAATGTGGAGAAATAAACACATAAAAAGATAATTACATGTAAAGATGTGGAAACAACCCAAGTGTCCATCAATACATGAGTGGATTAATAAAATGTGGTATATGTATATCATGGAGCACTATTCAGCTTTAAGAAACAATGGTAGGCCGGGCGTGGTGGCTCACGCCTGTAATTCTAGCTCTCTGGGAGGCCGAGGCGGGCGGATTGTTTGAGCTCAGGAGTTCGAGACCAGCCTGAGCAAGAGTGAGAACCCGTCTCTACTAAAAATAGAAAGAAATTAATTGGACAACTAAAAATATGTAAGAAAAACTAGCCAGGCATGGTGGTGCATGCCTGTAGTCCCAGCTACCTGGGAGGCTGAGGCAGAAGGATCGCTGGAGCCCAGGAGTTTGAGGTTGCTGTGAGCTAAGATGATGCCACGGCACTGTAACCTGAGCAACACAGTG
>CAUYSK010060103.1:0-12381 GCA_963575035.1 Avahi laniger
TAAATAATATTTTTTGAGGTTCAAAATAACAGTTTTGGAGGCTCTTCCTTTCCTTTATCCAGGATATTGCTTATTTTTTAAAAATGTATGTTTGTGTGTGTGCAGTTGTTAGTATGTGTATTTTTTATATATATATATATAAAATCAAATCTATATTATGACCATCTCGTACAAAGGAAACTGGATTTTGGTTTACATTTACATTATGTTCTCATAAAAATAAATAAGACAGAGACTCAGAACTTCTGCCTAGTATTGGGTTATTTCTCCAATAACCTGGTTACAGAAAAAGTAATGTGGGAGGAAAAAAGCAATGGTTAAAAATTAATATAACATTAGCTAAACTTATTCAAATCTATTTAAGCCACTGGGAATAGAAGTCTACTATGTACAGAGAAATAGGAAAGCAACAATTCCATGACAATAGATCCTTCATGTCATCATTTGTTATAAAATGAATATATGAATGAATGTCCCATGTGTTCTACTGGGTTAAATAGGCAATCAAATTCTAGAAGAGACCTTGAACTATATAAACTAACACAGATTACGGTAAAATGTATTTTACTCAGTTAAAAATTACAAACTGTTAAATTTCCATTTAAGCCCATCTTTTATAAAATAGTTTCAAAAAAATAGTTTTCAAAAGTGGTTTTAAAACATAAACTGGAATCTCCTGACCAGTATGAACAGATTGAGATGTTTAAAAACAAAACAAAACAAAAAAAACCTATTTCAATACTTGCAAGCCATAACGTAAGAAAGTGCTTCACATATTAATTTTAGAAAAGGCAATCAATGTGGTAATTTTTCTTATCATGTACCTCACAATTAGCAGCTAGAACTTATTTACTAGATTATAAAATTTAATAATTTAAAATGTAAGTATATTGATGCCAATGCTAAAATTAGAAGTCATTTGATTTCAGGTTGTACATGCTACACTGAATCATTTGTTATGGTTTGCGACCACTCGTCTGCACTGCTAACTGTTCAGTGTACTTGCTGCTCAAAATAAGCATTTATCAAACAGAATAAAAAGCACATGGTTAAGGGTAAATACTTCTTTTATCTTTTTCTTATTTCCTTCTGAAGGTGCCTGTAGTTCTGTAGAAAAAAAAAAAACACACTATCTAGAGCCTTCTGCTGGTTCCCATTGTCTGCTCTTTGAGTTTCTACTCTCTTTTCAGAGAGTAGAAATTTCTTCTTGAAATCAAGCAGCAAATTTAAAAAATCTTCTCTGTGGTTATAAGAAATGAATCAATGGAAAGGGATTTCAGAATGATTACTTGATAAGTCTTGGATTTTGCTTTCTGAACTGTGATTGAAATACTACTTTCTACTAACTTCACATCTTTCCAATTGAAATATGAAAATCATTTAGATTTCATTGAATTTTAACAGTATTACGCGGCAATACTTAGAATGAAGTACCCAAATAAAGTGAAGAGAGGGCTCAATAATGTGTTATAGGAGAACAATTTCATGAACTAATTTATGAAATAATGCTACAGATAAGCAGTAACACATAGAAAGGAAAAGATGGAAAAATGTGCCCTAACTATACTTTTTTATTTTTTGGCTTCATTTCAAAGCAGAACACAATAGCTTTGAACAAAATACTTAAAATTCACCATTCTGAATGTTTTTTAACTGGTATAGCATATTATTATTTCTTTAAAAACAAATGTATATTTTCTTCCAGAACCCAGCTGCATAATTATACTTAATAAAAACATGGAAAATATATATTTTTTCATAACGGGCTTCTCTGAGGACCCTGAAATAGGTTCAGGAGCATAATCCACTTGATTCAGCCTCTGGGTCATCTGCAACTACACAGTCGCAAAAAGAGGCACATCCTGCTGTGAGCCAGGCACTTCATGTGTTTTCCGAAATTACATTTTGCCACTTAAAATTTTGTAAAGCCAGTGTTCAACAGCACTGGCTCCAGAATACCAGAACTGAGTACTTTCAGTGACTCCTCAATTATATTGAAAAGGCCCCAGATTTTTCTCATGCCAACTAAGTATATCCTTTCACTTCTTATTCCCTGAAATTGGCACATCAGACTCTCATTATATATTCACTGTTATTAACCAAGAATTTATTTTAGGATGACAATATTTGTATTTAATGTCAACTTACTGTTTATAAATCAGAATGTTTAATACCCAGACATGAAAATTCCTTGAGGGCAAGGAACGTATTTCTTTGCCTTTTTCTCCCTGTCCCTTTTCTTCCCTGTCCTCTTTTCCCACAGAGCAGGTACTTGACACATATTTGAAACCAATAAAACCAAATAATGAATAATGAATTCTGTTCCATAGCATTAGATCTCACACAGCCCAAACAGTTCGGTTACATTTGTTCCCTCTTTAAACCAATCGTGATCACAGGGGTGCGTGAGAGATTCACACGCTTCCAGCTACATTAGTAGCACTGTGTATCACTGTGTATCCTTCACGCACATGCTGAGATGGGTTCTTATAAATCACTATCCTTTGAACAATTGAACAGACATTTAAAACAAAACAAAACAAAAGCTATGCTCGTCTGTCTGACTGAAAAGAATTATATGTGCTCACCTAACTCACCAAAATCTTCATTAAGACGTGTGTCCGCAGTGGACTGAGGGAGCAGGAGAGGCTGCATCTCATGTTCTCCGACTGGTTTCCCCTTCCACTCTCCCGTGTTCTCTTATCTGTACTCAAACTCATTCAAGGAGGGGTGACTACCAAAGAGACAGCATTCATCGCTATACGATTTTTTGCATTTCTCATAGCATTCATCATCATTTACATGTTTTTAAGTTTTTTACTTCCTGGCATCAACATTTAAAAAGTAATTTGCTAGTATATGTTATTACCACAAGTCACTGTTATCTAAGTCAACAGCTGCTGTAGCCTGATGGGGAAAGAAAAGGCAAGGGCAGCTTACCAGTCATGACCTTGCCACAACAGACAGGTGGTTTATTTACTTCATCATTGTCACTCCTGCAGGACTGTCCTGACAGACGCTGCTTACCTAAGGGATTCTCAGACAGAGTGGTGTTTACAGAATTCTGCAACCTAACTGTCTAATGAGATAGCAGAGTTCATACACTATTGTCATTCTAGAAAGAATAGCAAGGACTCAAAGACATCCACAAAAGAAAATGTGCCAATAGAAATAAGAAACAGAAACTGGGGAAAAATCAATAGAAACAGTTCACTGAATAGTACTTTGAGTAAACACAATACACAAAAATCTTAAACTATAAAATAATTGAAGCACAATGTAGATTTTTTATATTAAAGTGCCAAAAATTCTTCAAAAATAGAGGATCAGGGACTATCTAGGAACAAATCTAACAAAACATGTGTAAGACATCTACATAGGTAAAAACCTTATACTTTATTTGGATAAATTAAATAATATCTTAAGAAAAGTTATGATATACTTATAGATAGAAAGACCTAGTATTATAAAAATATAAACTATACAGATTCAATGTAATTTCAGACAAAACACCAGTTGCTGCTGCTGTGTGTGTGTGTGTGTGTGTGTGTGTGTGTGTGAACTGACAAGATGATTTTAAAATTTATATTAAAATGCAAATGTCCAAAATAAATCAAGGCATTCTTGAAAAACAAACTCAAACGATTTATATTGATATTTATCAAAACCTATATGAAATGATAGTAATTCAACAGCATGGTCTGGACACAAAGATAAAAATAGATCAAAGGAACAAAATAAATTTGATAAAGCATCCTACATATATATAGACAATACATATGTAGAATAATAATACAGGTGACACTGAGGTACAATAGAGAAAATAGTCTTCCCATAAATTACTGAGTCTTTCAGATACTCACAAATGGAATATGTAACTGACTAACAAACATATGAAAAAGGCTTAAATTTATTTGCGATCAGGGATATATAAGGTGAAACCATCACACTAACTACAAACAGCTGACATGAGAACCTCTGACAATCTCAAGTGTTGGTGAGGACACGGAGCACCCTGAACTCTCCGCCGCTGCTAGCAGGAACACGAACGGTACAATCACTCCGGAAACTGGCACTATCTGCCAAAACTGAACACACGCATAACTTTGACTCAGCAATTCCTGCTACAGTTGTAAAGTACACTCTCAACAGAAATGCATAATATGTTTACTCCCAAAATTCCATATGTAAGAATGTTTGTATCAGGATAATCAGTAACATACAAAATCTAGAAACTTCCCACATGCCCATCAAATGTTCATCAAGAGAAGACAGGGTAAATAAATACCCATACATTCACAAAGTAAAATATTATATGCAATAAGAATGAAAGTACCTCAACTGTACACAATAACATAAAGGAATCTTACAATTTCAAGCCAAAGAAAGACATCAAAGAGTAAATATTGTATTAATTCATTTATATAAAATATAAAAGCAGGCTGTTAGAAATTGGGATGGTAGTTGCTTGAGGAGAGTAGTTTCTTAAAAGAGTTCAATAAAGTCTCCTGTGGTGATGGAAAGGTTTCGTTTCTGGGTATTGGTGCTGGCTACATAGATAAGTTCATTTATTATAAATTCATCAAACTGCATATACATCAATTTATGCTCTTTTATGTATGTATGTTATACATCAATTTTAAAAGATTGGGAGAATATTCCTAAAGAATATTTGAAGTATAAGTCAACATGCAATTTTTAAAAAGTGCAGATATTATTGAAAATAATGTATGTTTATAAAGTGAACAATAGGGACATGAAAAAACTAGGTAGAGAAACAAGGCTGTGAGAACTGACTTATTCCTTGGAGCAGACAGATACTTCTCTATGTGAGAGGTGCCCCAGACTTGGTGTGTGCAAAGTGTCACTGCCTTTCCTTTTCCCTGCTTGGCCTTCCCTGTATCCTCTTTCATCATGACCACTTTCTCTCCAGGTAGCATTGCTCAGCCTTTCTCTTCCCTTTTTGAAACATAAGAAATGAGTAAGTCCAGTAGAGAGCCAACAAATTAACAGATGGCAGAGAAGGGAAAAATACACCTTTCTAGTTAGCCTCTGTATTTTCTAATTAAGAAGATAATCTTCAACTTGGAAGAACAAAACAATGTAAAAATAGTTTGGGAAGTAAATTCATGGTTGGGAAGGAGCTGGTAAGCCTTTAAATAAATTTAGTACTACCAGCTGAGATGAGTTAGATTACAGGGACAAAGGTTTGCAAAAGTGACCTCAGGTTTGGATAACAACTTGAATTTGAAGATTCATGGGAGTGAAAGAGTAGACAGAATATCATAAGTTTTCAAAGGAAAAAATTGTAAAGGCCAGATATAATTGCTAACATTTATATTAGCCCCATATTCTCTGCTTTAATTTGTATTAAATTATTTAGATTGTGGGGTTAAATAGCAAAGCATAACTAGATTCTAAATATCATTCATTAGGACTATAAAGATAATTACTTTTCCTTTCCCTGAAGGGAAGAGTATGAAGAAGATATCATAGAAAGAGGAGTATGTTTTAGTGTTAACTCACCTTTTACAAATTTAATAGAGAAGCAGCCTTTACAACCAAGTAATGAATTAATATTGATTGATTATACTTTTATGTAGTTTATTTAAGTATGTCCTGAACTATGAATCAAATGTCAACTATCTGTTTTGATTAAATATAAAGATTGATTAGATGTCTAAATAACATTATAATCCAAATTAAGTTTATACATGCATTTGCTCATATTTAGGTCTAGATGAATGAAATCACCATACCACTTAGATCACACATCAAAAAATAAATTTTCATAGAAATATTCCTAGCAAGCTCAGTTCTCTGGGCTACCCCTAAAGATATTTTAAATATTCTATGTGAATTTAAAAGAACAGCAAAGGTAAACATAATTAAGAGAGAAAATTTTCACTGCAGATAATTTTCCATCTACTGTGAGCACATTATAACAGAACATGAGTAAATATTTGTGTAACTGCATATGTTGAAGCATTAAATCATTTATCATCCCTGTTGGTTTACTTGACATAAGTGATGGATATTGATATGCTTAGTCATTAATAATTTTTAATCCATTTGTCCTTTTGGGAAATAGACGACTCTGGAAAGTGAGGTATAGCAATTAAGAATGAATGGGCAGAAAAAAGTACTCTCGAATGGCCGAGCATAGGCTTTTACTTCTCAGGCACTTCTGCAATACATAAAGCTTTCTAAATAGGAAACTATGCAAGCATGCACATGCCGTGCATCTTTTAACATAAATATAATCAGAGTGATTTGATTTTTATTTAAATGTTATTAAAATTTGATTAAAATTATCTAAGGCAATTTATTGCTCTGATAGTTCCAAGATCCTATTTGTTAAAATACACTTCTTCTGAGGAAGTAATTTAATTTTCAACCTGATAGCTCAGTTCATTAATTACGCTTATCTCAAAACTGAAGTTCTTTTGTAAACATGCGGATGTGATCATATTCAGAATCTTGGACTGAATAGCTCATGGACAGTAATTCATATCATAGCTTCTCGACTTAGTTACTACCGTATGTATATTTAAAATGTTATAACCAAATGCTCCACTGCTATTTCCACAGAACAGAATAAAATTAGTTTATACTGGTATTATGTTCAATATTTTTCTACTTTTTTTTTTTTGTATTTGTTAGGCCCTTATAAAATACTTCAAGCACATTTCAATTTTGTAAAAAATCACAGACCTTTTGTGTTCTTTATATCAGCCTCATGAATGTCCACACTTCTATTGAAGTAATATTTGTAGTCAGATACTACTGACTCTTCAACTTATATTTTTTGGTATAATCACATTTACTATTATATTCAAATTTTTTGTTTTGTTTTTTCTACTAACTGAATTACTAAGGTAGTGATTTCTATTTGCTTTTTGGATATTACTATAATAGGGTTTTTAGACTAAAGTACAAATTAAAAATATGAATCAGAATGTAAATAAGAATAGCCAACTCATAAAAGACATAATTGTCAAAGTGTTTATGAAATTTTATATTGTTATTGGTGGTTAATTCATGTGCTTTTTGTTTTTATTTGTATGGCTTTGTTTATCTCTGATATTATAATTACACATTTAATAACTAACCTATTGAATATATGTATTTGACATACGAAAGTATTTTGTTGGTAATTTATAAAGTAGGTTGCTGTTAGGTTTGACCAAGTATATAGTATCTTTTTCATAAGTTTGTATGTAAGTATGCAAAAAAGTATACATAGTTTTTTGAATTTCTACTGGATTTAGGACAAACTCTCAATTTTGTATAGTTCCTTATAATTTACAAAGTGTTCTACACAGAGTATTTTATTTCATTCTCCAAAGAGCCTCGTACATACGTCACTATTGTATGTTTGTGTGACAAGGGAGCTTCATGTCTAATTATTACACAGTAAAGCTTCTCTCAGTTTCCAACATCCACCTGCTCCAGTGCTACTTATTTCAAATCGAACTGTCCCTCCATATCTGCAATGAAGAAAACAGGCTGGCGAATGACCACACTCATGCAATACACTGGAGGAGGATGCAGACACCCTAAGTAGAGTTTAGTACCATATTCCACTACTAAACTTAGCTCTGGGCCTTCCAGAATGAATGAATGCAGTATGATGTACTATATCTTTTTCATTATCTAATCAAGACAAATTTCTAAGCATAAGAAAATATTCCTGATATGAATACATTTTTGCTGTTAAATCCTAAGAATAATTTTCCATTTGGAGAGATATTTTATATTAAAATAATTAGTAAGTAATATTAGTATTTTGAGTTCATAAGAAACGTACAAATGTACAGACTGATTTTTAGTATCTACGCCCTAGCGTTTGCGTAACAGACCTACGAATGGAATCAGAGACGGAAGTTATGGACGGACTGACAGCATTTCCTTCTCACCAGGGCTGATGTGGCTCCTCAGCCCTCCTTGTTCAGCCAGTCAGGAGCAGAGACTGAAGATGAGATCTTGACCTGGCACTGCCCCTAGAAGACCAGTGGGCCACTTGGTGGTGTGATGACACCAAACCCTTCCTCTCTGGAGGTGTTGACGGTTAGTATTTCCTGGAACCAGCATCTACACTGGATGTGGATTTGCCTTGTCTGCCTCTACTGCTACCTCCTTCATCACTACCCAAGTGTCCTTACAGAATGACCAATTTATAGCAAGAGATTTCACATGGGATTGGCCTAAGGCAATTTTATGAGCCACTCTGATCTTTCTGTCAAGGTACTTGCCTGACGCAACAGAACAGAACATTGGACTAGGGTCATAAAGACTCGGCTGAGGAGCTGATGTTGTAACCACGTCCCGTTGGGGTGCAGTATCCTCGAGGATGTAGTATTTGCATTCAACCAGTGATGGATATTCTGAGCCCACCCCAACCCCAATAGCTAAAATATGTGTCTGTGAAATATGGCGTGGATGGATGAGAGATGCAGGTGGAAAGTTGGAATAGTCCCACCAAAGGATATAACTGTATTTCCCCATCTCTCACAGTCTTGCACTTGGAAAATACTGGTTATAAAAGTTACAACTGACCATCATGAACATTTTAAAAAATTTCAATGATTAATTTTTAATGCAAACATCCAGAATCCCCTTACACACAACTACTGTTAACTTTTTTGGAATGTCACTATGGTTTTTAATGCATATTTTCATATTGTTATCATACCCTATATGTGCTTTCTAAAACACTGTTTATTAAAGAAACAGTCGTAGATACAAGATAACAAATGATTACAGGGAAAGGGCTTATTAAAGGCAGCTCCAAGTAAGTGTTTCACTAGTATTTCTAAGTTTAAAAGACATATTGGTGTGAACTTTGAAGACAGACAAAATAATTTTTTATATTTTTTTAATAATAATGCAAACATTTAAACTATTGGTAGCAGCTAAAATAGGAATTAAAGACCTACAGATAATTTTTCTTCTAATGTTATTCAATTTCTATTATGATTTGGTATTTCCTTTAAAATAAAACAATAACTTGGATTTTCAAAGAAATACTAGGAATTTTATATAAAATGATTGGGTGGGTGAGACGGTTCCAGAAAGGATGATGATAGTTTTTTATACTTAGAAAAGAGGAACTTGGAGCTAGGAAAAAGTAAGAAAGGTGAAATTGAGAGAAGAGCAGAAGTGAACGGTCTGGCAAAGTACATTTGAGACAAATGTACACAGCTGAGGAAAAATATTCAGAGTCTTGCTCTTGCATCCATACTGGCTAAGATAAACAAGATGGAAGTAAATGAGTTGAGTGGAGTCTTCTGGATTTGCTTTTTGTATGTAGCCATCACAAACAAGTTTAGGATAGCACATTATCAATGTTGGGTCTGGTAAGGGCATTTTAACCCTGGGCATTATAAGACCAGTATCCTAGGTCTATAAACTTTGCAAAAACATCCAGAATTCTTTGAGACTTAAAAACATGCACACATACATACACATAAATATCACAAAGTACAAAATATACTATTTTATGAAAATTAAAAAAGCAATTTTTAAATTAATAAAGTTAATTCAAGTGTACTAATGAAATATAAATCAATAGATTGATAAAATAAAATTTATATCACAAAACAGAATGATTTATTTTTAAGACAATTTTCATTTAAAAAATCATTTTAAAGTTTTCCAGCAAAACTGTGCTTAAAGGGGGTATTTGTAAAGTTCAATATAGTTGACATGATATAGACAGGGGTTTCAAAAGTTGTGGTGCCTAAGGCTTGCAAATTTTTAAAAACAGTCCTTCATGATGTGCAGCCCAAATTCCCTGATAGCAAGTATCAACGTTCCCACGAATCAGTGAAACTACAAGGAGCACAAGAGCAGGAAGCAGCGTCCAGCTCCGCCTGCTCTCGTTGGTCCCTCCCGGAGGTGTTCATTATCTTGCCTGGGAAAATGGAGCCCTTAGGTGTGGTTCAGGAAAGGTCTGTATTATTTTTCACTTCCTGGACACATGAAAATAGTATTGCAGTACTTAGTTTGGAGGGTCTCAGGGAATAACAGATGGAGTAGACTTATGAAGCAAATTTAAATCAATATATTCTGAATGCAGGAAAAAGTAGTCTTCCTGCAGAAAACAAGAAGAATTTGGGGCATAGGTAGGGGAGTGTCAGCCTCTTAGGAACTGGAAGTTCAAAAAAAAGATTGATTCCTCAAGTCCCATGGAAGTTTCCTGAAGGTGTAGAAATTAAGTCAGCCAAAGATGAAATTTAGCACTTCCAGGGAATGAATTAAAAAAGATAACTTAAAGCAGCAGAGTCAAAATTGTGTACATATGCATATAAATGTGTAAATATCTGTTTTTAGGTCATGTTTCATGAGCAAAGGAAGATCATTCTTCAGCATTTAGTTCATGTGATTACACTGAAACTTACTAACGAGGGGCAAGACTCTAGCGTCTCACACTGGCAAAGCTGATGTCTTATTTTACTTACTGCGATGACTGCTTATTGCCACCGACTCCTGCTATGACAAATTGCCATTCGTCTCGCTATATTTACGGACAGCCACATAGATAGTGAGTGCAGAATGGCACTCTTCCAATATGCTGACCGATATAAGCTGCGATCCAATTTATCTCACAAGGACTTGAAACTAGACACACACTCTAGTGCCACGTGGTGAGTTACAGCCCGTTAGCTCTGGTAGGAATTCCAACAGTGCCTGTCTGCAGCTGAGCGAGGAGCACTTCTCTAACCGCAGTTAGTCTGCGTGTCCTTGGTAATATTCCACTCACCCTTATTTCAAAGCTTTCCACAAATTTTTAGCCCACTAAGATCAAACTCTGAAGCCTCTGAATTTCCTATCATTACACACCGCAGTTTATTTCGGGATGACGCAGTCATAGATAGAAGAGTAGGGGGAAGGAAGTCAACACAAATTTTGAAAAGCAGCAATTTTAGAAAGCTGTCTGCATATAGCCACATGTCTTGAAGATTGGTTAGATATGGAGAAATCAGAATGCAGAAGAGAAAAAAAGATGTTTCTCCAATCTCTTGTTTTTGTTTGTTTTTTAGCTCAACATTACCAAATAACCATTTACTCTTCTATTTTTAATAATGTTATGTCATTTACCATTGAAGTTGTATAATTTATTTCTGATCTTAGTTTTGCTTCATAAATTTTATCTAAATATATTTCTTAACAGTAAAATCAAAATGTTCATTTTTAAAATTAAACAAATAGATATTGAGTGCATCTTGACAAACATGAGGACATTTTGCCATTTGGTACACAACAAACACATACAACTATGCCATGTTCTTTGAATTCTGACTCCTGGGCTTAAAATTATCCCTCACTATACTACCACCCTTTTGGGTCTCACATGAGTGATTTTCTTATCTACTCTCATCTTTGGACATGGCTGCTTCTTTGTGATAAAGTCTCAATTTCCTGTCATCTCCAGCTGTCATTGTAAGAATAGCAAAGTCATCTTGTTCATTTATTTCCCATATATTTACAGTGTGATTCATAATCAATGCTTAATTCTTCAACATGGAGTCATAAGACACCTGAAGTGTCTTATATTAAAAAATAATGTTATACTTTCTAAGGAGATGGTAGTGGCCTAGGTTTTACAGAATTTGGCATAGACTGATGAATTCAACTGTCAAAAACTCTGTGAGTGTGCTCTTAAGATTTGTGCATTTAATTGCAACTAAGTTTTGCAGCAATACTATAATCAAATATTGATACCTAGTAATGACATACATGCTGAGATATTCAGAAAGAAGGATAATGATACCTATAATTTGCTCTGGGATGCATAAAAAATAAGATGCATTAATGAATGGATAGAAAAATGATAGATACATGATAAAATATAGAAAAATGTTAATGGTAGAATCTAGGTGGTAGTTATAAGACTGTTTACTGTAAAATTCTTTCAAATTTTCTATGGGTTTGGAATTTTTCATAATAAAATGTTAGAGAAAATAACACAATGTTTTATGTTTTGTAAAGAATCCCTGCTTTGATCATCATTGTTATTTAAAGACATTACCAGCATAAATTTCACATTTTGGTTTCCCGAAATGATTTAACTACTTAGTCAAATTTTATTCAAGACTCTTTTAGATAAAAGTCCCAAGACAACAAATGTTGGTGTGGATGCAAAGAGATAAGAACACTCACTTATGCACTGCTGGTGGGACTGCAAACTAGTACAACCTCTATGTAAAGTAATATGGAGACACCTCAAAGAGATACAAGTAGAACAAAAATTTGATCCAGCAATCCCATTACTGGGCATCTATCCAAAGGAAAAGAAGACATTCCATAAAAAAAGACATCTGCACTTGAATGTTTATAGCAGCACAATTCACAACTGCAAAGATGTGGAAACAACCC
>CAUYSK010060104.1:0-16656 GCA_963575035.1 Avahi laniger
AATACCTCTGGTCCCTTCCCTGAGTTCTCATTAACTTAACTCACATTGCAGGAAGAAATACTGAAGTCTGTCAACACACCTGGACAGACTTTTGTCACAAACCATTGTCTTCTATTTTGGTCTCATTCATTATTTCAAAGAAATTCATTTACTAGCCATTGTCTGCTCTGCAGGCCCAACAGACATTGCCCTGGGCCATTGTATGTACTGAATTCCCCTAAAAATCATTTGCTGTCCCCCTAAAATCATCCACTCTTCTCCATCTCCCTTTCCCCTATGAGTGGACTATATAAACATCTGTACCCCATTGGGATACAGGGCAATCACTCTGTGGTTCTCCCCCATGTTCATATTAATAAATTTGTATGCCTTTTCTCCAATTAATCTGCCTTTTGTGAGTTGATTTTTCAACGAATCTTCAGAGGGTGAAGGGAAAGTTTTTCCTTTGGCCCATACAGGTATCTCGTTATAGCAGCCCAAATGGCAAAAGGCAGCCTCACAGTTATTAAGTCCTTGCATTTTGCCAGGTACTGTGCTAAGTACTCTGCATGTACAGCTCATAGTATTCTCAGGTATCCTTTATGGTAGCTACTATCATAAGCCCATTTTTAATGAGCAAGTTGAGATTTAGTAGAGTTAATTAACATGTCCAGCTTCACTGAGGGAGTAATCAACATACTTAAGACTCCAATGTAAATCTGAGTGACCTTTAGTGGGTACCATGTCTCAGTTAATGTTTTTATTAATATTAACTAGTAGTTTGAACTGCATTCTCTTGTTTCAAGAGGTCAGGTGTTATGAAGATGAAGAGAGACATAATGTATGTTAAATGTTTAACATCCGTCCCATAGTAAATGCAAGATAAATTCTAGGTCTTTAATTAATATTAGACCTATTTCTTTTTACTCTATAAGCTATAATCTTTATTCTATTTCTCTTAATGCCTTTAAAATTTAAACTATCCTGAAATGATGATATTATTTATTCTCTTCTATAAGGACACAAAAGTTACCAATGTCCATATTACTGAAGATGAGGGAATGGCAAGATTTATGTAATGTCTTCTGAAAGGCTATATATATATATATATATATATATATACACACACACACACACATATATATATTTTCTTTATTTAGGTCAAAGTTTCAAGTTCGAATGTGACTTGCACTCTTTTTGTTTTTGAAAATAACTATCTTGTACTTTAAATGAATATCGTTACATCTATAATACCATCTTGTGATTTAGTAAAGAAAGAGAAACAAGCTGTTTAAATATAAGGCTATACCAATTCATTTGCAAGTGAATGATGCATTCCATAACTGTATTTGTGAATTTGGCTCTATGCTATGAGATAGCCAGTTTGTCTTATTTTACCTTTGAACTAATACTTATTTTGGCTTCAAGGAGATGCGATATATTAGAAATTGCAGATAATCTATGGCAAATCTGACTTAAGGCTTTTAGTAACACTTTATTTCAAATTCTTAAGAGAGAATCCTGTTGTCTTGGACAATCAAGTACATTCTAACGTCTGTAGTGCAGACACCTGCCCACTGATGCTCCTTGACCTACAGCTTCGCTGAACATTTGAACTCTTGTTGCAGTCTCATGTTATCGGACCCCTCTTTTCCCTTGCCACAGTTGATTGGATCAAAGGCATCTCAGTAGAACACTCCTAATCCAGCTTCCCAAATACACTGCTCTCAAGTCCTTCCCATCTCAGTAAACGGCATCTCCATTCTTCCAATTGTTTAGGCTGCCAACCTGAAGTCACCCTCGATTCCTCTCCCTCTTGCATTTCACTAGCAAATTCTAAGTCCCTTGTTAAATTCTGTTAGCTCTGTGTTCAAAGCACACGTCAGATTTAGCTCTTGGTACCCTGTGATTTTCACTCTAGGTGCCAACTCCATATATTATCACCTGGACTATTGCAACAGCTCCCTAACTTGCTTCCTTGCTGCTACCTTTGCCCACCTTAGGTTGAGATGATTTTTGAGATTTACATCATGCCACTCCTCTGCTCAGAATTCTGCAAGCCTCGTATCCTGCTCAGAATAAAATACGGAGTCCACGCATGGCCTTGGAAGTTTCGCGTGATCATGCCTCCAGCTCCTTCCCTGCCCTGGTCTCCTGCTACTCCTCCCTTCCCGCTACATGCTGCTTTGCTTTTTCTTAATTGTGGCAGGCACACTCGCCTCAGGGACTTTGCGCTTGTCCGCTACTGAGAGTGTCCTCTCCCTGCATATGGCTCAACCTGCTAGCATACGTCGCCTGGCGCTCTGGTCGAGTGATGCCTGTTAGACCTTCTATGAGCAGACTCTGAAGCAGCACCCATTTCCCCACCGTGGCCCTTGGTGTTCGTTGTCTGGCTTCATGTCACTTATCACCAGTGGTGGTGTCCTTTTTTTCTTGAGCATGACTTCTGACATCAAATTTGTTATTGTCTTTTTCCATACCGATTTCCAGTTCTCCAGCACTAACTAGTGTCCAACAATTTAATTTAATTATGATGCCGAATGCTAGAGTTAGTGTGGATCCCACACTAACTCAGTCTCGCAAGACTGCCCCTACTTCAGACACCAACCACGAATGGGCTGCCCAGCCTACCCACACTTCTCCTTGGCAGACTATAAATTTATAGGTTCCCATTGCTCACTTCTCAGGTTCAATAATTCACTAGAACAACCCACAGAACTTAGGCAAACACTTTACTTGCATTTATGGGCTTATTATAAAGGATCCAACTCAGGAACACCCAAATAAAAGGGATGCATAGGGCAAGGAATAGGGGTGGTGCCACCCTCCCAGGACCTCAATGTGTTCACCAACTTGGAAGCTCCCCAAATCCTGCCATCTAGGAGTTTTCATAGAGGTCTCATTATGTAGACACAATTGATTAAATCATTGACTATTGATAATTAACTCAATCTCTGGCTGCCCCCCACCCTACTTCTGGGGGTTTGGAATTTGGGCTGAGAGCTCCAACCCTCTAACGACAGAGTTGGTTCCTCTGGCCACCCAAGGGTCATCTCATTAGTATAAACTCTGGTTTGGTTGAAAGGGGCCAGTTACGAATAACCAGAGACACTCCTAAAACTCTAGTCACTCCTATCACTCAGGAAATTTCAAGGGTTTTAGGAGCTTTGTACCAGGAATCAGGGACAAAGATGAAATACATATTTCTTTTGTTTTTCCATCACCAAATATATATTCTTATTGTCTCACACCAGCCAACCCATGTCGTATTGTACTTAGGTGTTGGTTGTCTGTCTCCACTTGTTAGAATTAAGCTCTACAGAAGCAGGTCACTTGTACCAGTTGTGTTACTGCTCTTATTCAGCGGCCAGAGCAGTGCCTGGTACACCACAGGTGCTCCACTGGTTTGTTGGAGCATCATTTGTTGAATGAGTTACTTAAATGAATAAAATTGGACATTAATTAATTCAATCTTTAATGAAGGAAGACCACAAGTAGAGGTGGACTTGAGGGAAAACGAGCTCTGTGAGAGTCAGAGAAAAAGAAAGAACAAAGTTGTTTTCTGAAGGGCTTTCTGGTTTGAGTTTTAGTTTTTCATGACATTTTGTTTTACTTCTTTTCCTTGGAAAGTTCCCTGAGCTTCACCTCTCTCCCGAAAATGAATAATTCTTCTCTTAAGCAAAGTTGAATAGGTTTTCCATTTGTTGTAAGCCAAAGAACCTGGCTAATGCAACCCTTCTAAGCCTGTAAGAGAGAATCGGTCTGGTCCACTTGCTAACATAAACAAATACCTGTGGCTAAATGTCCCAGTATAATGCAGTGAAAATTAGTAGAATTTATCCCTTGAAACCACTACAATTCATAGAAACTCTAAACTCTGTTTTTCTGACCACAGACTTCCCATAAGTGATATGATTTTAGGAAAATCTGTCACCTGTGACTAACATTGAAACAGCCCATTGCACCTGTAATCCCAGCTGCTTGAGGCAGGAGGAATACTTCAGGCCAGGAGTTTGAGACCCAGCCTGGGCAACATAGTGAGACCCTACCTCTAAAATAGATAAACAAAAAACAGCCCATTGTATGTCATTAGGACCTGCATCTCTTCTGTAACCATATTGTGAGGCAGCTATGAAGATGTTGGTTGTATTTTCTTCATCAGTCAGTGGGAAAACCCTGAGACGAAGAGTAGTTAGGGAATGCATTTGCCCATATTTGCCCAAGGTCACACAGTTGAAAGACAGCTGAGATTCACACTCAACTCTCTCTGATTCTTAAAGCTAATTTATAACACACATCATTTCTTTTCAGTTTTGATATTCTCCCTCTGCTATCGTATTTTATTTTTCTTAATAACTAATTTGCATTAAGAGTTTGCATGCTCTTGAACTTATATAGCTGAAACTGATCTATACCAGTCTTTCTTTGATTAAAAGACCTTAAAAGGAGAATGGAAAAGGTTGAGTTTTCGTCACTCTTTATAGCTTTTATGATGTAGTGCTTGGCTGCGATTTGTTTTCACCCAAAGGACAGCCCTTTGGAGAAGAACATTATTCAAGGATGTTCCTAAGTGGGTTATGGTCACCGTCTGGTGGAAGAGCAGGCAGAAGTTCTTGCCCTGCCCACGTGTTAAATATTCTAAGTGGCATGGCTCTGAGCACCCGGGTTATTTATAGTGGATCTAATTATGAGTGTCCTTGCTCTGAAAGGAAGTGTTTTCCTCAAGGGTGGGTGATGTACTAATAAACTATGGAGCTCTGGCAGGAGAAGGTGGAATCCTACTTTCTTAATCTTTATAATTAGCCACCTGATTAACTATGGGGTACAGAGGAATGTTACAGGGACAAATGGGTTGAAATGAATTATCTTTTGGATGAAACTTGAAACTTTTTATGTCACTTTCAAATGTACATCTTTGGAGCATATTTATGCAAGGAATAAGCACTGTCAGAGAAAACATTTATTGAAGTGCCCTAGAGAGCAGGTAACACATAGTGCCTTTGTTATTATAGTTTTTATTACTGTGCTTTATTTTTTTATGGCTCATAATAATTGCGAGACATCTATGGCTGCAGGTAAGAGAGTATATGGAAAATTCTAGATGCAGATCTAGTTTTGAGATGCCAAAGCCTATTATTCAACCTCTTGGAAATTTCTTCTTAACCATTTGAAAGTAAACCATGTTGTGCTGCCTAATTTTGAAATTTACAATTTTTTTTAAAAAGGTAATTTAGACAATCCTTTAATCTTTACTGAAATTATAGAGAGGTTTTTTAGGCATTGTATTCAGGCTTTCTAATACTTCCCATCTGCTAATTTAATTTGTTTCGAAGATTTGAGGTCAAACATTAAGAAACAACTCAACGTCTTGTGTTTAAATTTGTTGGCGTGAGTGTGATGCTTTCTCACTGGGTTCCAACTGCAGGTTGCATTGTTTCCTTTCTGCTGCCAGCACTTTCCTCTAAAGTTGGCTGCTCCTCCCAGGTAAACTCTACTCTTCTCTGATCTCTGGCCCAGAAGACTGAGTTAAATCAAACCATTTTTTTTTTTTTTTTAACCATTTACTGCATTCATCTCTTTTAGTTTTGATGAGGTCAGATTTCAGAATTGCCAAGCTGTTTTCTCCTTCCTCTATTCATAATGTTGGATAAAGACAGGCTGTTTAAAGAAAAAGTTCAGCCTGAGGGGTGTGTTTTCTCTGCACTGTGGTGGGTGAGGCCCCCAAGCTAGGACAGCAACATATCGGTGTGTTGCCAGGATCCACCAATCCCATCTAGTGAATTCAAGAAAGAAATGAATTTGTTCCCTTTGATCCAGAACCGGCCACCCGGGGTGCAGGCGGGGAGGCGAAAGGAAACTTGGAGGCTGACCAGTCTGGTATTGAAGAGCCTTAGGAATCCTGATGTCTCCTTAGGATTTGGACTGAACTTCTTGCTGCGGACTCTTGGTTTGATTATGAACCAAGTGAGTTCTTGGCAGAAAGCAAGTATACGTGGTGTTTTTTTTTTTAATTGCAAACACAAAGAAGATGTCCAATTTCTGAAAGTCCCCTAGAGCCATGTAATTAAATTAAACTATGTTTTTTCAGAAATACCTGGAACAACTCCATTTTCCAATTATAGATATCTCTTCATACACACGGCTCTGTCTAAACTCCCAGAGAAAACGGTAGTAGGGCGGCCGCCTGTTATCGGAAAGCAGCCTTTTTTTCCCCTTTCTGAACACCAGTGGGAAAGACAAAAGCAATTTTTTATTCAGAGGTGGAGATGCTTTAAGATCAATGGCTTAACACAAATAGGTAGTGTCTATGAAATAATGAAGTTTTAGTTATCATAGACAATGTTTATTAAGGTACAGTTTGCCTATTTTTTAAATTGTTATTTCACTGGGAAGTGGTTTAAAATAGTTGAGGCTTCTGTATAGGTCTGATAAGGACTCCGAAATAATTGTACTTTCAGCAGAAAGAGCATCCCACAGAAGTTCTTTCCTTACTATTTCTGTCTAAAATTGAAAGCTTGAGAAAGTTGCCTCAACCCATGGATTTGGTCTTTGAATGGTCTATGAGGTCTGTTTTACCCGTACAATTGCAATTATGATTCCGATGGCAAACTTCAGGATCTTTGGTTCAGAATTACCTTCTCCCTGAGAATGGCCACTTTAAAAGTATTTTTTTTTAATTCAATTTCCCCCCCAACAATTAGTAGCAATTTTGTAGTTTGTCCAATGAAGATACATTTTAAGTATATATTCCTGTGCTTAGAATTTTATGAAGCTTCTTCACACTTGCAATTCCCTGGTTGTTCCCAGGGAACTGTCCTCAGCGTGATCCTTTCCCAGAACGCTGTGTTGTCATGGCATCCACGGCTAAATACAAATCCAAGAGCAAACCTCTCAGAGGGATGTGCTTTTAGGTAGTACATGCACCAGTACCCACAACAGGGGGTGCTAACTTGATGGGACTTTTTGTTAGTTTCCCCAAATGAAAGTGGGAAACAAAGTTGCTTTTCTAAGAACAAAGTCAGACTCAATGCCATGGGAAGGCGGAACTGATTAGAAATGGATTTTTTTTTAAAAAAAGAGGCGAGCATTTAAAAAAATAATAATTTAACAAAGTGGCAAATGAATACAGGGAAATAGTTTGTGTCCACCCACAGGCTTCAAGATACATAAACTATGGTACCTCCCTGCAATGGAAGACTTTGTATTCATTAAAAAGAATAATTAGGGCTACATGTATTTAAGTGGAAAGGTGCCTTTGATTTGCTTTCTTGTGTAAAAGGAAAGGAAAACATGATACAAACTTGATGGGACCTTCTTTATTTTTTTAAAAAAATACACACATATATATCTATAAAGAGAGAAGTAGAATTCTTTTCTCTGTTTACATTAGGTTTGGCCCCAAACTCAGGATAATAGTAGCTTCTTAATGTTGTTTTGTTTTCTTTCATAGAAAAGGAGTCAAAGTCAGTATGATAGTTTTATGGTTAACAGGAAATCGGTTTCTTCTCTGTGACTGCTCCACCGTTCTGGGAGATGGCTTCCACCTAAAGGTTACCTCGCCATCCACAATGGCTGCTGGCTGTTGGAGCTCCATGCGTCATGTATCTTAAAAGCTCAAAAAAGGAGGGAAGACGAAGGGTAAATTAATTTTGTGCCCTCCCATGTTAAGAAGGCTTAAGGAAGTTTACACAAAACTTCTTATATTTATTCACCCAGTATTTAGTCACTTGGCTTCACCTGGAAGCCTAGAAAACAGTCTCTCAGCTGGCGTGTTGTCTAGGGTTCTAATGCTATTGAATAAGAAGAGAAGAGAATGGCTCTTGGGAGGCAACTTTTGCAATTGTTGCAAGTGACAACTTCTGGGCACTGGGAATGGAGATGAGGGCAGGAAGCTGTCCATTTTCTTCTTTATACACTGCCGTATTTAAAAATTTTTTTTCTATATCTTATTCATCTTTAAAATTTTTTAAATTTATACCATATGACTTTCAACCCAATTTATACACTTCTGTATTGTTGCATTTTAAATTAGCAAAAAAAAAGAAAGCTGGGAAATGCATATTTTAAAGAAAAAATAAAAATATAAGTGAAGTTGTGGTAACCCATTAGTCCAGGATTTGCAGCATGCTATAAATGATATGTAATAGCTTTCTGTCTTGTTTGGGCCTTCTCTGTAGTGTTAAAGCATCTTTGCATCTTTGAATGGATTTCCTCTCTCATGACCTTATGCTGGGTCCCAAACAGGGTTGCACAACATGGTGCTCACACAGTTTGGATTTCATGGTCTTTTTATGTGTTTTAAAACTATTTGCAGAGATACAATTCTAATGACAAGTATGAATCATTAGCTGCTATTTAGCCTCTTAATGGTTAAATGTAGAAGCCTTTTGGATGTCCAAGAGGATACACAGCATTATAATAATAAGACTAAAGTTTATTGAATGCTTTATTGAAGTAGTATATTCCAGTGAATAAGGACATATGTTCTTGAATCAGAATGGTTCTTTAATTGTAATTTTAATGTTCTAAACCTCAACTTCTCACCTCTGAATTGGTAGTAATAATAATAGTTCCTCTCTACATCTGGAATTGTTGTAAAATTACAGAAGATAATGCCAATCAGTCAGGCGATGGCCATTAGTAAATGCTCAATAAACATGAGATGAGGACGATTCTGTTGTTGGCACATTATGTACCAGACATGCTACTCCCCACAAAAAATTTATAGGGTGGATTTTTTTAACATAATAACTTTATTGGGATATAGTTCACATAGCAAAAAATCTACTCTTTTAAAGTATATAATTTAGTGTTTTTTTTAGTATATTCACAGAGTTATGTAAACATCACCACAATCTAAGTTTAGAACTTTTTCATTACTCCCAAGAGAGATTCCTAACCCATTAACAGTAGCCACTTCCCATTTTCCCCTCCCCTCGATCCCTGGAAACCACTGATCTACTTTCTGTGTCTGTGGATCTGCTTCTCTTGGACAGTTTACATAAGTGGAATCATACAATATGTGGCCTTTTGTGTCTGGCTTCTGTCACTGAGTATAAATGTTTTCAAGGTTCATCAGTGTTATATCATATATCAGGAGTTCCTTTTTAAGATTAAATAATATTTCATTGTATGGATAGACCACATTTAATGCATGCTTGGACTGTTTCTACATTTTGACTATTATGAATAATATTGCTATGGCTATTTGGGTATGAAGTTTAGTTTGGGTGTATATTTTAATTTCTTCTAGGTATTCACTTTGCTTGTTCCCTTATCAGTCTTTCTGGGAGGAGACCAGTTCATATTGATGGATGCAAAGCTGCCTCTGCCTTCCTAAGGACTGCATAGTCTTCCGTGATAGTCTTGTTTTATTTCAGGAGTCTCCTAATGATTGTTATTATTGTTGTTCCAAATATTTTTCAAATGCAGTGCTACAGTGAATGCCTTTGTACCTCCATTATTTCACACATCTAAGAATATGAGGATAAGCTAAATTCCTACAAGTAGAATTGCTAAGTTGAAGGATATGTACATTTTGGGGGAAAGATCTTTCCCTGTTGCCCTTCGTGGAGGTTGTCTGAATTGCACTGTTTGTTCTGAAGACCTTGAGTCAGCATCTCTGTCTTGGCTGATTATAAAGAATAATTGTGACTTTCCTCATTCATTGGTTTGTTTTTATCTTATGGAGAATGATATTTACAATTTACCAAGTTTGTATTGTGTTACTTACTCAAAGCCAGATTTTTGGTCCATCATTAACAAGTATGCAAAATTATATTCTAGATGTTTACATTAATGTTGCTCCACTTGCACCTTTGGTATTGGAAAAGCATTTCATTGCAGCATAAAATTCTCATTCAGATGAGTACTGAGTCAACTTCAATTCTAGTTGTAGGACCCTAGAGCTCCAAAAGACTAAAACTACAATGGAACCCTCGCTACAGCCACAGAAGCTTTTCAGTTTTGGATGAGTCTGGGTAAAATTCACTATAGATAGGACAACTAAGGATAACTTGATATTATAGGGGAAGGAAATCATTTCATAATGAGCCAGAGTAAGAACGCTGTTCCAGGGTTGTGCAATGTTCAGTAGTTTCCTGCAGCTTCTTTCTGGCCTAGAATACAGGGAAGGTAGAAGTTGAGCCTTTTGCCTCCACATGTTATTATTGGAGACACAGAATTGGGGGAGTTGGATTCCAATTAGTTTCCAGTGAAAAGTCTCTCACTGTCTTCATATCCTCTGAAAAAGCAAAGCAATTCCAGTAAAACTTTGCAGAAATGAGTTTCTAAGAAAACACAAAGAAGGAATTTATATGAATGCTGCTGGCTCTACTGACGATGTTATTTATTCTTTAAGTTAGGCATTCATTTAGTTCTTCATTCCACTTGGGAACTGTTTTGTTGTGTGCTCACCATGATCCAATTACTATAATTAGACTATTGCATAAAGCAGGCCCTGCCCTCACAGAACTTTCAATCTACGTAGAGAGAACTAAGCAATTCCCATGAAGTATAGTTTGCAGAATGTCCGTCATTTACTAAATGTTTATAATGTGCCAGGCGTTGTTCTCTGGTGTTTTAAATGTGGTAACTCATTTGATCCTCTCACCATCCCCTGGTGGTAGAGACTATTACAATTATCCCAGAGAGGACAGAGAGGTTAAATAACCCGCTCAAGGCCACGCAGCAGGTATATTTTGGAATCAGCATTTGAACCTAGGCAGGTGGGCTTCTGAGGCCGTGTTCTCGACTTTGATTGTATATGCTTCTCTGTGTGCTCTGGACATACAGGGAAGAAGGCATTAGGGAAGGTTTCCTAGGGAGAGTAACATGATGCGTGAAAGACAAGTAGCCAGGTAGCAGGGTGTGGAATGGGAAGATTGCGCCACACAGAGGCACACAGGTGCAAAAAATAAGGTGGGGATGGTTTCAGGAAAGAAGAAGTCTTATAAGTCACCTGCAGACCTGAGACTTTACGTGCAGGACTGCTGCTCTTCACAGCTCCCTTGTGATTCCTTTCATATGGATTGATCTTCATCATGTCACTTTTTCTCTTGGTTTTCTTATCTGGGTGCTTGGCAATGACTATTTTAGTGTGGGGGTCAGGGGAAAAACTTCCCCTTTCCCCTAAAAGTTCACTGAAAGATCAACTCACAGTTAAGGCAGATTAATAAGAGGAAGAGGTTTAGTTACTGTGCACACGTAGGGAATCACAGATTGATTACCCAAAAATATCCCAGTGGGATGCAGATATTTTACACCCTCCTTTTAGCAGGGAGGGGGAGATGAGGTCTATAGGGAGTTCTGTTTAGTGGCAATAAATGGTTGCTAGGGAGGATGAATAGATACTTGGGAGATGAATGGATGGGGGAAACAGATTGATTTGTAAATCAACCTGAGAGACAGGTATTCTGTTTCACATGATTTGGGCCAGGGCTGGTTGCATTCTTGATTATCTTTCCTGCAATACAGTGAGATAACGGAGAGGAAGGGAAGGGAAATTCTTTTGATGGGTCTGTCTGGTTACGCAGATAGAGGGGAAGCCCCTTCCAAGTGCCTGTTGATCTCTAAAGGCCTTTAATTCAAAATAATCTTTACACCAAGGAGTCACATTTTGGGGTAAAATTTCCTGAGCTCCATCATTGATCAGGCTTAAGTTTGGGCAAGATGCCAGGAGGCTTAGAAACTGGTTGTCTGAGTGTCATTTCCTTGGGCTTTGTTCAGACCTCCTGGCCCAGAACTAATTGTTGCTACCTGAGTTTGAAAAATCTTTGAAGTTTCGACTGTCTCCTGGGACAATTTACATGTCTTGGCTTGATAAACAAGTTGGTGTCTATGTCTACCTGACTCCAAAGAATTCTCCACATTAACAAAAATGTTTAATCATCTCGATGTTTGGTTTCCAACATGACAAATACTTGATTTTATTGCATTTTAAAACACTTAGATTACACATTACCTCATCAAGTAGACGTAGCTCTGATCAATTATTCCTTTTAAACCCGGAATAAAGGCTTTAATTTTGATAATATTCCTCTTTCTCTAACATCTTCCTTTTCTTAATCTCAACACTATTGACATTTTGGGCCAGAAAATTCTTTGTACTGGGGGCTGTTCTGTGCATTGTAGGATATTCAGTAGCATCTCTGGTCTCTACTTACTGGGTGCTTGTAGTTGTGATAATCAAAAGTGTGTCCAGACATTGTCACATGTCCCCTGGGTGGCAACATCAACCCCAGTTGAGAACCGTCTAACCATGCAAGAATAGTATTCATCATCTGTAATCCCGTATCTTCAGATGTAGATTGCTTTTATGAACTGAATGGTATATAGAAAAGGCCACTTTGCAGCATTCCAATATTTTGAGATTTAGACATTATGATTAAATTAATATTAATGATAACAATAGAATAACAGACACCTATTATGATTAAATTAATATTAATAATAATAACAATGAAATAATAAAACATGAATTAGGAAAAGAGTATATAAAGAATAAAATAATAGCTAAGCTTTAGCAAGCAAAGTATTGAGTACCTTGTATACAAACTCATGAGGTATGCAATATCATTATCAACATTTAATAGATACAAAAACTGAAGCTCAAAAGGTTAAGTTATTTGCTTAAAACCAAACTGATAGTATTTTTTTAATCCTGATTTTATCCCAGCTTCTCATTTTTAGAGCTTTCTTAATGTAATATTAAATTCGTGATATAACAAACAATATTTTTATCTTTTGATAATTATTTATTATTTGATTGATCCCACAAGATACATTATTGCTTTTTCTACATAAAGGTCCAAGCTAAAAGATGAAAATTATATTTTTGATTGATATTGTAATTTTAGAGAAAATATGTTCCCCAAATGCTGATCACTGTTTTCAAGCAACAACCGTACTATACAGCCTCTTCTTTGATCATCATCTCATTTTTGACTGTTCTGCTAATGACTTAGGAAAGTATGTCTGTATTGTCAGGAGTAAATTCAATCCCTGAAGAATGAATTCATAGAGGAAATGTCCAGTATGGCTGGATTACATATTATAAAAAATAGATGGTCCTGAAGATTTGCGTTTGATCAAAGGTTGGGCATTTGAGTTCAGGGTACAGCGCAGGACCTGGGAGAATAGACAGACCCGATTTGGCATCTTCATATGGCAGATGTGTGACCTTGGGCACGTAGTTTAAGTCTCTGAGCCTTAGTTTCATCTATATAGGGTGGACATTAGTAGATCCTGGTTCACACACCTTGGGTGGCACTTAGGTGATGAAGTGCATGTGAAATGCTCAGCGGAATCCCTGTCACACAGTAAGCAGTGGAGACCCACGAGGAGGAGGATGATGACACAGTGTGTTGGGAGTGTTTAGTACCCGTCATCCTTAAAGCAAAGCAAAACAGCAACAACAAGAACAGTTTGCAGGTGTTGTGCCTTTCACATCAAGACTAGATTTTGAAAACATATTTTTTCCTGGAATTTGTCTTTGAAAATCGGCAACTGTTTCCTCTGTGGCCACCCAGGTTTTCTCTCTCTGGAATTCTTGGCTGAGGAGTTTTTACCACATTAGTGCTATTCTTTACCCTCCTGCCCTTTTCTGGCAACATCTGTTCCTTGCGGGTTTTTTTAAAGAGTGCTTTCTCAACCATGGAATTCATTTCTCTCTCTGTCTTTGAGAGTGACATTCTAATTTTCTGTCCTGAGCCTTCTTGTGGAATGTCTCTTACTCGGTGTTGCTCCAGTAACGTGGAGCTGTGGATGACTGAAGTTTTAGTGGTTTTTGTTTTTTTGCACTGCAGATAGATGTCTCTACAATTTTGTTAGAACCATTTCTAATTATAGGAATATATTTGTTTTAGTCTATATGGAAATTTATTCGTCTTTAAATTCTGTGGTTTTAGAACAAAACCCACTGATGTTTACAAACATTCATGTGACAAATGGCCACTAGAGCCTTTCTCCATGGTATGAAAAAATAGCATTTTGTGGAATAAACTTTTTAAGGAAAAATGTGTTATGTAATTGTTTAAAAGAATGATTTTTTTAAAACAATGTCCAATGTCTCTCATTATGAGTTCAGTGTTTGTACCCTACATTCTATATATCCTGAGCTTTTTTTTTTCTTTCTCTCTGGTGTATAAAGATGTTAAGACTTGTTTGGAAATATCAGGTCCATTCTCAGACTCTTCAATATCCAAGGGCATCATTTATGAAATTCTGGGAATCTCATGAGTTCTTAGTATGGCTTTTTCATATTCATTTATTTGCTCATTTGTTTTATATACTCAGCCATTCAAAGATAAATAAATCAGTACTTAATGTTCTCCTAGGTCTTGAGGATTCAAAGTGATTAAGATAAAATATAACGCTTTTTAACATTTTAAGGAAAATGTAAAGAAGGCAAAAAATAAAAATGCAGACAAATCAATAAGCAAAATAATTTCAGATATTGATTTGAAGTCAATGTGCGGAGGGGGGGGGGAGACACCTTAGATGTGGTAGGTGAGAAGTTTCTCTGGGAAACAGGTATCATGGTAGATTGCGAGTACGTTAATGGCCTCAGTTACTTTTGTAATCTTTGCCCTGGGACTTTATCATGCCCATCCTCTCTGACTCTGGGCTTAACTATGTGAGATGAAATATTAGCAAACTTGAGACAGCAAAGGCTTATACAAGCATTTATAGACTTCCACTTGCGGGAAGAGTGAGATGTACCTTTCCCTATTCCTCCCGCAAAGACTGTGAGGCCAGGACAATGAATATAAATCAAACCTAAGGTGACTCCGAAAGGTGGAGAGTAGCAGTTAGACTTTTGCCTCATAGAACCCACACATGGAGCTGGAGAGCCAGACACCCAGAAGCACCCCCAGGCACAGGAAAAAAAGTCCCAACAAAAGCCTAATCTCTCTGGCCAAAGGACTAGAAAAAGGGTCATCCTAGCAAGATAGAAAACTTACGTAATAACTGCTCTACACCAGCCAAACACTAAAGAAAAGAATATGACCCCCCCCTTGCCCATATAGGCCAAGTGAGGGACCTAGTCTTTCACCCTTGTGGGACTGTAATGAGTTGTCCCAACCCTCCATCTAGATATGAAGGCCAAGTAGGGAGTCAAAACGTTCATCTGCGCCCGCTGGTGACAAGACCTCCCCACCACGGTGTCCGTGGAGACCACGTGGGAAGTCTGCACTTCCAGCTCCACTCAGCAGTAATGAGGTGCCCCTCCCCATCCCCATGGAGTGTTGTCAGCGGAGACCTCACGGAGTCAGTGCCACCCAGTGGTCATGAACCACCCCCAGTGTGCAGTCAGTGGAAATCATATGAGCAGATGGAACCCCTGCTATCCCCACCCAGCAACTGTGAGAGGGGACCCTTAAGTATCAGTGATTCTGAGTGGGGAGCCTAGATTTCTGCTAGCACTAACCAGCTGGCACACTCCCTACCACTTCCCTTGCCACAGCAGCATTAGAGGAATCCAGCTGAGAGAGGTTTAATTAAGATCCAGAATCTCATCATGAAATACCCAGAATACCCCAAATTACTCATCATGCTAAGAATCAGGAAGATTTCAAACAACAGACACCAGCACTGAGGTGATAGAATTATCTGACAACGATACTAAAAAAGCCGTGATGTAAAAATGCCCCAATGAGCAATTACAAACAAACGTGCTCCAAATAGAAAATCTCAGCAAAGAAATACAAAGTTTCCCCATTTTCTTCTAGGCATTTTGAAATTTACAAAAGATTGTAGCAAACTACAGTCACCCTACTGATCTATCAAATATTAGGTCTTATTTCTTCTATCAAATCATGTATTTGTACCCAAGAATAAACTTCTCTTCAAAAGAAGTAATATAGAAAGAAGAACCAAATGGAAATTTTAGAAGAGAAAAAGTTCAATAATTGAAATTGGAGGGGCTCGGCAGCAGAATGGAGAGGGCAGAGGAAAAATAGAACAACGGAAATTACCCAGTTGGGACAACAGAGAGAATGGAGAATGGAAAAGAAATCCACAGGGTTCCAGGGACCTGAGAGACTGTAACAAAAGGTCTAATGTCCAAGTCATCAGAGCCCAGGAGAGGAGAGAAAGGGTGGGGCTGAAAAGGGGAAGTAGATCCGCAAGGGCAATAGTTCTTGGGAACTATTCCTGTAAGTGAAATGAGGTACAACAAGTCCTTGAATAATGTTGTTTCCTTGAACGTTGCTTTGTTGTAACACTGATGATAAAAATAATTGGTTTCATTATATGTCATTTCACTTAAAGTCACAGTTTCCAAAAACCTAACGATGACACTAAGTGGGGACTTACTGTACTCAGAGAAATCATGGCTGAAATTGCCAAGAGGAAGTTTACTCTCCAGGTGCTTAAAGAAAAGAACTGTCAACCCAGAATCTCATATCTAGCAAAAATGTCCTTCCAGGAGAAGGGGAAATCATGACTTCATCAGGTGAAGGAAAACAGAGAGAATCTGTCATCAGCAGATCTACCCTAAAAGAATAATTAATGGAAGATTTCTAAATAGAAAGGAAACAATACAAGAAGGAACCTTGGAACATCGTGAGGGAAGAAAGAACTCAGTAAGCAAAAATATGGGTAAATACAGTAGGTTTTTCTCTCCCTCTCAAGTTTTCTAAATTATGTTTGATGATGGAAACAAAAATTCTAACA
>CAUYSK010060106.1:0-16100 GCA_963575035.1 Avahi laniger
TGCACCACCCAAATGATGGACATATTTGAAACTCGGACTTAGGGAGGGAGGTGGGGGCAAGGGCAACATATGTAACAGAAACATCTGTACCCCCATAATATGCTGAAATAAATTTAAAAAATTAAAAAAAAAAAAAAGAAGAAACTTAGCATAAAAAATAATCAAAGATTTTTAACCCTATTCATTATGCTAAATAATTCCAACTATTCTCAATCTCTATTATGAACTCTACTTCTAGACTTTTAATATCTTTTCTTCATTTTTTTGGAACTCTTCTTTGAAAGCTAGATGTTAATCTATTGATATTTAGCCGAGTGAGGAGGTAGAAATGAATAATACTAAGAAAGCAGATATTGGAAGCAGATTTGATTCATACTCCAGCTCTAAAATTGACTGAGTGGTCTTGGATTCATTATTTAATCTCTTTAAACTCAGCTTCCTCAGCTGAAATTTGATATGACCTATTATTAAGGTTTTATGAAGGCCAATTAATGTTTTTGAGTTCTTAACCCTGAGCCCAACACATAATAAGTATTCAATAAATGAACCGATTTCAGAGATGAGCACATACAAAGGACAATGAATTTTTTCCCCTGTTTTCTCTGTGAGGAATTCTAGGCCTAGAGGTAAAGAATGTAAATTCACTTATGTTGTGTATTGAAAGCTTGACTTCTGAAGTTTTGAGCCAGTGAAGAGATGCTGATAAGTAGTTAAAGTCTTAGAAGTGTGTTGTCTTTCTATTAAATGCTGAGCTAATGGTCCTAACACAGTTTTTAAGTTATGGATTTGACACAATTACTACAAAGACACTGATTCTGATTCTAAGGTGCTTCATTTTTACAATGCATTGCTGAGATTTAACTTTTAAAGTGCACATACCATTTATTAATACTTGCATCTTAAATTTTTGGTAAAATTGAATGTTCAATGCAATTCAAATAAAGTATCATTTAACTTCAACCACCGTGATCTACAAGAAAGATTTTTAAAATAGTGCCATTTATTATTTTAGCATATTCTTATGAGGATGGATTTCAATGTTAGTCTTAAATGCATTGCTATGTTCCATTTTTATATTACAAAAATAATCTGGAAGGCAAATCTGATCCGTATATTTCCAGACTCACAGTAAAAAGAAAAGGTGAAATTTCTAGTGAGTGATGGTTTTACTGGAGACCGCAGTTTTCATAAAATATCTGGATTACAGTAGTTAAACCAGTTCTAATTTTTCTTAGATGTAAATGTAATATCCATATGTAGCACAACAAGAAGATTTTCAGCTTTTCTTTCTTTTTGTTAGCCCCTGAAGTCTCTGAATAAATCAAGAACTGTTTACATTTTCTTCACTGTTCAGCTTCATTTCCATCTAGTTTAACATGTGTGGTGAGGGTAATGTATTCATTTTTCAAGAAAACTCTCTATTCTTCTGACGCCATGCATGATTCAGCAAGACACCATCAGAGTCAATAATAGCTCTGGTGAACTGCCCTCCTGTCTCAGTCAGACTACCAGAATATACTCTCACAAAGTAGCCAGCACTTTTTCTCTCCCATGCCAGTGATCCATTATATAATGGCTCCAAACAGCTCAGATCTTGAATCATGCCATCCTAGGTAACATAATCTTCTTTAGGACAGAATTTGAAGCTTTATACATTAGAAGCTATCTTTCTGTACATTTTACCTTAATATGATTTTCCTTAAGCCTCACTTTAACCTACTTCTGGAACCACTAACATCATTTAAACTCTCAAGGTGGGCTACTGATCCCCGGTGCTGCTCACTGCAATCACACTAGGCAGGCCTTGCTTATCCCACAAATCTGGCTTAACTTCAGACTCTTGGTTCTGTATTCTTTATTTTAATCATATTTCTGGTCCTAAGGATTTAGTATAAATCTTTGCATTTACTGACACACATATAAAAAACCTCTTGCTCTATCTACACATAATATCTTCTGGATGTTTGGAGAGTCATGCCCTAACACTAACCACTAGATCATACCTTACGGGTATTTACAAGAGATACTCTTCCATGTGGGAGGGCTTTGGGACACACAAATGATGTTCCTTTGGGAGAATTTTTTTTTAATGATGTGCCCAAAACAGTAGCCTACTTTCCACTGAAATTTGAAAGCCGCAAAAATATTGCCTATTCATTTGTGGCAATAGTTTAAGGCCCTGAATTAGGTGCCAGGGAGACAGTGATGGCTAAGAGAGACATGATTCCTACCTCTCCAGAGCTTGTGGTTTAATGGGGAATATGAATAACTAAACATGAGATTATAACACAGTATGATAAAATCTATGATCATTTATTGATGAACATATGGAATGGTCAGATGTAGGTTTCTAAAGGATGATTGCATAAACCTGAGAAGCAATTAGGTGCTAGCTAAGTTAAGTGTCAGGGCTGAGGAAGAGCGTGGCAGTGCTGTGAGCAATTCTGGGAGAGGGAACATCACATACAAAGGAACTGAGGATTTTTGTTTATTTGCTTCCAGGGAATTGAAATTTTGTTATGTATGATACTAAAATCATCACACCCAGCCTTACTATTACCTTTTGCAACTTTTGGGTGCAGTCTACTGGATTGAAAACAATAGTAGTGTCAGAAACTATGAAGTTATCACATTAGCTTTGTCATTGAGCAGTTTCAGGAGTGCGACGTGACTTTCTATTGCTTCATTTTGCTCATCCTTACCCTGCCATCTCATCCTGTATAAGAAAATGCACTAATAGACTTGTTGGTGACGCAGAATTAGGATGAATACATTTGTAGAGAATTGATTAGTTTTCTTTCTAGTTGTGATGTACAACATGCACCGGATGATGAAGCTTTGGTATGTGTGCCGGGCAAGAATCAGTAGGCAGTGACTCCCCAAAGTGTGGATTCCCTCTCTGTAGCTAGGAAACTCTGCCACTTGAAAAGGGGGCTTGCAGTTATCCAACATATGAAGCTAAATATTCTTGATTTGTGAAAATCTCAGAAATAGTACTAAAGAAGAGGCATTTTTTTTGGTAATTAAAAACTGTCTTCAAGTTAAAAAAAAAAACTCACTAAAATCTAAGTGTAACAGATGTGACATTTTCTGTTGTCTCAGAATTAGTCAATAGAAATCAAAGTTGAAATAAAGAGTTGGAAATTACTCCAAATTTTACAGAGAATTTCAAATAATTAGGATTAGGTGTCACTTCCAATGAGTAGAATATGCAAGATGTCACCTCCAAGATTAAGTTATAAAAAGATGTTGGCTTTGTTTGCTCACTGTCTCTGGCTCTTTCTCTTGCTCACTCTGAGGGAAGCAAGCCAGTTGCCATGTTGTGAGCTTCCCTGTGGACAGGCCCACATGGCAAAGAACGGAGTCTATGGTCAACAGCTGGTAAGACCTCAGGTCTGCCACTAGGAGCTGAATTGTGTCCCCCCCAAATTCATATGTTGAAGACCTAACCCCTAGTATCTCAGAATGTGCTTCTATTTGAAGACTGAATCTTTACAGAGGTATAGTCATGTCCCACTGAATAATGATCATGTCTCACTTAAAAATGAGAATACATTCTGAAAAATGTGTCATTAGGCTATTTTGTTGTGCAAACATCATAGAGTTTATTTACACAAACCTAGATGGTATAGCCTACTACACACCTAGACTATAGGTTCTAGCCTATTGCTCCTAGGCTACAAAGCTGTACAGCATTTTTCTGTACTGAATACCTTGGACAATTATAACGCAATTTGTGTGTCTAGACATATCTAAGCATAGAAAAGATATAGTTAAAAACATGGTATTATAATCTTATGGGACCACCATCATATATGTGGCCCATCATTGACCAAAATATTGTTATGTGGTATATGACAATAATTAATTAAAATGAGGTTATTAGGGTAGTCTTTAACTGAATATGACCAATGGCCTCATGAGAAAAAAGGAAATTTGGACACAGATATGTACAGAGAGAAGTTGAGGTAAAGGCTTAGGAGGAAGGTGACCATCCATAAGCCAAGGAGAGAGCCCCAGAACACATCCCTCCATTCCAGCCCCCCGAAAAACCAACCCTGCCAACACCTTGGTCTCAAATTTCTAGCCTTCAGAACCATGAGAAAATAAATTTCTGTTGGTTAGGCTACTCAGTGTCTGGTACCTTTTACAGCAGCCTGAGCAGACTAATAAATCTTCTAACAATTGCCCTTGAGACCTGTCAACAGCCAGGTGAGGATGCTTGGAAGAAAACTTCCCTCCCAAGTTGAGTCTTATGAAATGGTTACAAAAGTACTAGAAACAGGTAAGTTAGGAAAGGGAATTTAGTGTGAGATGAAAAGTGAGGATGTTTTGGGTTTAGTGTAAAATAGAAGTGAATTCACCCAAAAGCCTGATGGATATTTGAATCCAGAGCTTAAGAATGGGGCCACTTCCCATTGATAGAAAAAGCCAAATCATGAGAAGAGATTACATTTCTGAGATAGAAAATACATAGCAAGAAAATCAATGTGGCAAGAAAAAAACTTTGGAAAATATGCAGTTTTAGGATTACAGTGGGGGAGAAGATCCAGCAGGAAAGCCAAGGAAGGAAAAATCCCAGAGGTTACATACCCTGTCTTGAAACCAAGAGAAGATGACTTAATCTTAAATTTACAAATTAAAATAATTTTCTGAGAATAGATTTCTGTTTTTTTTTTCTACATGACAATGTATACTAGAAATGTCTTTTAAAAACCTTATTTCCCTCACTTTCCTTGTTTCATCAGTCACCTTCAGTGGCTCCTTATTGCGTTGGGGCTGCTTTTAATTTCAGTCTGGATGTCCACCACTCCTATATGTTGTCCAAGGCTAAGCCTTACCTCTACCAAGTGTATGTCATATTCTCAGAGTAGCCCTTCTGCTTTGATGCTATCTCCTTATCACCTCTTTTTATGTAGTTTACTATTTCTAACTCCATACCTCAAAAACTTAATATATATTAAATTTCAGTGGTGTGCCATTTGTATTATTTTCTGTATAATTCTATGTTTGAAATATTTATAAACTAAAGCAATAAAAGAACATTTGAAAACCATGGAAAATTAGTTTTTTAAAGAGTAAAATTGTTCATAATCCATCTGTATGTTAGTAACCATAAAACTTTTATCTTTACCTTTGCAGTGTTTTCTATATATTTATCTTTATGTAATTATAGTTGGCTCTCTGTATTGGTGGGTTCCACATATACATATAAATATAAAATACATATTTTAAAGTGTATATGCATATACACATTTACACATCTACATATAAAACCTTTTATAGGTTTTACACATTTTTTTAAAAAGCAAGTTCTATACATGTTTTGTTAAGCTCTGCATTTTTAATATTGTTTTTTGAGATAAAAATGTTCTTGTACTTTCTCTTTACAGTCCAAATTCTGGACATATTTTGGAAATTGAGCATAATAAAAGGTAATTTAAAACGTAGCTTCTTAACCATTTAATTGTGCAGTAGAGGGTTTCTCAACTGACAGCTCCTCAAATGACATAGTCAAACTATACAACTCTTCTCTGTTCTCTCATTTCTGAAAAGAGTTACAGAACGGAAACATTTTTATTTAGAAAACACTCTTCCATAGTGTGGTTCTTTTTCTTTTCCCATACAAGAAAACAGCCTGCCATGTTATATGTCAAAGGAAAATTCAAATCTTTGGATTTAAGGATTTATAGTCTGAAATGGCAGGGTAAAATATAAAACAGAGAGCATTTCCTTATATTTTCTCCCCACAATATTTCATTTTTCTCTATAATACCTGTAATAATGCAAACAAAATAGAAACACATGTTAAAGAAATGAGTGAATACTCTAGAAATTTGGCAGTCACAGGGATGTAATCTCCCATGGTTTATGTAGATTTTCTCCTACAAGAAGGTTAATCCTGTTACTGATATATACAGTACATTGTAATACTTCTTAGGCATATTGCTTTGAATTTTCAGAGAGTAGGATTGTTCTTTTTGCTATAAAGTATCTGTTTTTCCTGTCAATGTCAAAAAATTGAATTCCATTTCATTCTGGAAGTCAAGAAACAAAGGTAGAAAAAGTATAGGCAGCTTTAATCTTAAAGTTCAAAATTATCCATCAAAAAACTTATTTCTGTTTTCAAGATCTAGGTTAATAAACTTTTAAGTTAAATTGCATTTAAAATTTAAAAATACAAAAATTTTAATTAAAAAATTTGAACATTAAAACATTAGATAATATGTTAGTGTCCTATCTTTTCTTAAAAAAATTAGGGAATTTTACTGGTGGCTTTCTTAAAATATCTTTCCTTTCTAAATCATTTCTCTTTTAGAATTAGTTTATTATTGGTTATTTGGAAAGATCCCTAGCTCCATAAAAGGTAATTTAATATAGCAATATGGAACTAAACATAACTGTGCTTAAAAACTTTAAGACCAATGGGTGTTGGTTTAGCTTCCAAGAAACACTGTGTTAGTTTTATTGGGATAACTTTTTATTAAAGTGATATTTCAGAAATTTGTTGAAGCAGAAATAAGACAAATTTAAGTAATACTAAACACAGAAGATTTGTCATTTATATCTCTGATAAAGAAATACTTGACTTATAAATAAAATAATGCTCCAATACAGTTTCATTTTTTCCTTGCCACAGTTTCAAAGCATAGATGATATTTAAATTAAAAATAAAGAGAAGGCTAAACAGGCTTAGCATGTTTGGCTTTTGGCTGAGACAGGGAGAGTGGTAGTGAGTGCCCTGGATTTGTTGAAACCTTCCCTCATTCTGTTAATTTGTATTCGACTCTTTAAAAGACTGGCAATAGTACTATCCAGTTATTGGTTGAAAATCCATTTATAATATTCTAATTTTATAGGTAAAATGCTTCTGTGCTATTTAAACTGCTTAGTTTGGTTCAAAATTTGCTCAAAATTGGCTGACTTTTGGGAAATTACTGTTTGCACATTAGCTAATTTTGTAGAGACATTCCTTGACTAAGGTGGTAGAAACTGTGCTCCCTGTTTACTGTCATCAAAGCCACAGGGATTATTCTCAGTGGAGTAAACAGTAAGTTGAATTACCTGACCTTGGAACTGATACACACTTACCAATGATCACAGTAAACTATCTGATGACCTCTTGGGCCCAAATCAAGTGATTTACCCAGACAAACAAATCCCAGCTAGGCATCTTTTTATTCCATTTCCTCTAGCTTTTGATGGGCAAAATATATACCATAAAAAACAACCTTTGGAAGTTTGTTTTATGACCTTTATATAAAACATACTCAATTTACTCTGGATTCTACCCAATTTTAAGTTATAATTGATTCCTGAAAGAGAGCCATTTGTGGAAATTCACTATTGAAAAAGATTATTGCACATTTTTATCATGAGATCTGTTTGTTTCCAGTTGGTAAATGATTACTCTCGATTTGATAAGCTTCTTACGTTCATCTACTATATCAAGATTGAGAGAGTTCTGACCACAGAAAGCCAATTCACAATTATTTACTTAAACCATTGGTGGCACATTTTATACCCATAATAGGGTATGTAGGTTGGAGTGCTCAGTTACAATAAGCATGTGCTCTTCCTCTCGCCCTTCAGTGTCATGCAGTGGCAGATCAAAAAAAGCTACCTGCACCCTGTACAGTTTTCTTATTCCAGATCAGAGAGTCCAAACATTGACTTCTACTCTTTTCTCACACACTTGCTACTTTAACAATGAGAGTATGTCTGTGCAGGTTTATCTAGATGAAGTGTTTGATGTAGGAGGGACCCATTATAATGCACAGCATCAGTAATGCTCACTTTACTCATTGTCCATGCTCAGGCTTCTGGGATGGCACAGACTAGGAGGAGAATGCAGGACCAATTATTGTGGGAACAGAGAAGAAACAAGGAAGAGTTAAGAACATTTTTACCCTAATACAATGTGTACCGCACAACAAAAGCAAAAGGATACCAGTGCTGAGATGCTACATTATGCATTATTTAATAAAATGTATTACATCTGTCATAACTCAAAAAATTTACAATGCTTATATTCCACAAGTGATCAGATGACTTGATGAAAATGCTCATGTTGGAGTAATTAATTTGAAGCTCTAATTTATCAATTGCCCTGGTAAGTGATCTTTTATAAAAATAAAGATTATAGTTAAGTGTAACAAAAGTTATGTCATAAATTTAGTTGAGATAAATTGAGACTTAAAGAAAACAACCCTGGCAGTATAAAATGTTTAAAATTCAATGCATATTTCCAAACCAGCATAGAAGATATTGCTATAAAATACATTTTGTGTCGAAATATTCTCTGTTTCTAATATAGTGAGGTATATATATTTGGAAGTTTGTGTAGCATCTCATGAAGGCAAAAGTAGACTTGTCTTACAATATTTTCTTCAGTGCCATAAATTAAAGAAAAAGTTAATGGTAGGTCTTTCTCTTCTTCTATTTAGAATTACTGTCTTTCCCATTATGGACAAAAGCTGTATTTTATAATTTCAACAGATATATGTAAATCATTAATGGGAGAAAATAAGAAAATTTATCTTCTCCTACATGTTTGATGCAATCAACTGTTTATTTTTATCATCAATTTCATTTTAGTCACATTTTTTGACAAATGAAAAGAAATATTTTAAGCTTTAAATTTGTATGATCTGTATTATCAAAGGAAGAATTAATGATGCATTTGATGAGCATCAACATGAAAGCTAGCACTCAGGCCACAATTAATGCTTACCTCGTCAGCAGAGGCAGAAGAGTTGTGAATAGTAAGAGAGCCTAATGGCAAGTCTGTTAGATGTGTCATGGAAAAAAGCCTTTAAAAAAAAAAAAATCAGTAAAAGCATCTAGTATCTAGCTTCAATCTGAGAGAGAAAAATGTCCAGAAGCATTGTCATTAGGCTATAAATCAGTATTAAAAAGAGGAATGCTGTATTTCCATAAGTGCTTAGAAAGAATGGCTTGGCGATGTTCTTGGTATTTTTGAAAGTGTTATGTTATAATCTCACCAAAAGCCCCCTTTGCAGAACCCCTCTGTGCACTGACAAAATAACATTCACTGTGTATGGGTCACAGAAGCTCAACTATCCTAAAAAGTAATCTCATTGGCTCAACATGTTTAATCTCAAGGAATCCCTCTAGGGCTTTTCCTATGATTCTACTTCCTGTGTCACCTCCAGTCAGCCTGGGCAGACATCAGAGGCTTGATGTGTTTCCCTGAAGAATCGGTCAACTGCATTTCTTTTGGTCACTGGAAGTGCATTGTAAAAGAATCAGAAACCTCCCCTTGCGATCAGAGGCTGGTACTCCTGTGGGAATCAATTATATTTTTGGACAAGAAGCTTTGAAATGAAGTAAAGATAAAATTATGATAAAGACAGGCAGTGCAAAGGCTTGCTATCTGACCTTGCTGAGACTCCTACCCCATGCTAGTGTTGGCCTATGTCCATTGAAGTATTCCCATACGCAGACTAGTAACACAATGATAGCTGGTGCAAAGGTGATGTAGAATGCTTTTTGTAGTCTACTGTGTTTTTCTGGAGTAATTCTGACATAGGTCCTACTGTTATTGAACACCTAGCTATTGGTGGGCCACAACACCGGCATTACCTGGAAGCTTGTCAGAAATTAAGAATCTGAAGCCTTTTCCAGACCTACTTAATGAGAATCTGCATTTGAAAAAGATCTCCAGAATATTTGTTTGCAAACTGAAATTTTAGAAGCCCTGTTCTATGTTGTCCTATTCAATATAAGTCAACACATAAATTGTGCTGTGCTAGCCAATATCTTCTCTTGATCTTGCAATTCAGAATTTGCTGTGTTTATCTCCTATTGCCGTTTTACTCTTCACTGGATGAATACAAAATATTTGATGAGGGAACGGTTTAGCATTTACATAAATTATTTAGTTTCCAGTGAAATGTTTGCACAAATTTCACTCTTTCATGATAATATGTATAATATAGTTGGAATAGAACAATTAGAGATGAAAAGGAATGTATAGGTGAATTATACATTTACTAAGTTTATTACTCTATGAGTGTGTATCACTGTCTGGTCTTATATGTTTTATATGAATTCATCTTCTAAGATGGATGCAGTGTTTACTGATAAAGATGCAATAATATCAAATTGGACTACAACATCTTTAAATACAAACTAGGAATTTTAACTGATGTAGCATAAAAATATCCTGTTAGATTTCATAAAGATACATTTACAATCAGATAGCTCCTGTTTTCTAATGAATAGAGAATAATAATAATAAAAAAAAGGACTCATCTGCGGAACCAGTTTTAAGGAGAAAAGTCCATCACAGTGTTAAACATATGTGGAGAGTTTCTTTTATCTAAGTTGTTGTAACAGATGCATTAAATCTCAAATTGAACTCTTAAAAAAGTTATACTTTTGGGGTCTTTCCATGGTACAGTTAATTAATAGTTATTTAGATTTTACTTCCTTTTACTTAAAAGCAGTTATGCTGCTTTTGCCACCTTCCTATCCACATAGTACTGAGTGCTATTATTATTGCAATTTTAAAGGGGGTATTATAAATGTTTGGGTACGAGCATGTGTGTGCATCTGAGAAATACTGATAGATTATTTTCACCTCATCTAGACACAAACTGTATTTGTTTACTAGTTCTAACAACCTTTACAAATTGTTTTTATGGGATTCGTGATCCCTATTTTTCCCATATGGACCCCTATTAAGTCACCCAGTGAAGCAAGCCTGTAAAGCTGACATTTTGTATCCTGTAAAATCACAAATATAAAAAAGTTTAATGCTTTGTGGATATTTTCTATTGAAATTTAGTATTTATTAAGTTGAATGTGTTGCTAAATTTAAATACCAGTCTTGCTTCATTTACCTGGAAAAGATGAAAATGCCAACTGCATAGACCAGAACTTCTGGGGATTTCCTAGCCTTTCTTCAGGTGTCTCCAGACTGCCTACCTCCCCTAGCCTCCTTGACCAGAAGGGCTCCTATAGTTCCTGCAAATTCTATTCATTTTTCCACACCCCCATACCTTGATGGTATTTGTATATGCTAATAAAACTGGGGATAATGCAAAGGAATTGGACAGATACCCAAGAGTCCCAGCAATCACCAAGTCAGGACTCAGAGATTGGAAAATCCTTCAGAACACAGGAATTATTGAGCAGAAATCCACTGCTTCCTATTCTGATGCTCTGCCATTTATGGTAACTGTGCTCCATTATGTTATTGTTCCAAGTTATTTGTTGTCCATCTCTATGAAAGAATTATATTGATCTGCCCTATATAACCCTATCAGGCTTGATTCTATGACTTAGTTTGACTAATTAAATATGAGCAAAAAATGACAAAAGAAATTTCCAAACAGAAGCTCTAAATGCTGTCTTTTTCCTCAGCCATGGTAGTCACATGTTTCATATAGGAACTCTTCCTTCAGCCTGAGTCCTATATTAAAGGAATAGATCAAAGCTACAAGTGAGCCATATTGTATATAATGCAAGGAAGAGATAAGCATTTGTTTTTATTAGGCATGGGAAATTTGAGTTATTTTTTTACTGTAGCATAGTCTTGCCTAGGACCAACTAATTTCTCATCAATTTAGTTATCTCTTTCTTTCTCTCTCTCTCTCTCTCTATATATATATATATATATGTTATTTTACATATGTGTATATTATTTTACATATATACATATACACAGGCATACCTCAGAGATATTGTGGTTCAGTTCCAGAGCACTACATATCCCAAGATTTAATAAAGTGAGTCACATGAATTTTTTGATTTCCCAGTGCATATAAAAATTATGTTTATCCTATACTGTAGTCTATTAGCTGTACAGCAGCATTATGTCCAAAAAACACAATGTACATATCTTAATGAAAAAAAATATTTTTTAAAAAAGCTAAGAACCACCTAAGCCTTCCTTGAATCGTAATCTTTTTGCTGGTGAAGAGTCTTGCCTCAATGTTAATGAACAGCCGCTGACTGCTCAGCCTGGTGGTTGCTGAAGGTTGGAATGGCTATGAAAATCTCTTAAAATAAGGAAACAATGAAGTTTGCCACATTGAGTGACTTTTCTTTTCAGGAAAGATTTCTCTGTAGCACACAATGCTGTTCGATAGCATGTTATCCACAGTAGAACTGCCTTCAAAATTGGAGTCAATCTTTGCAAAACCTGCCACTGCTTTATCATCTAAGTTTACATAATATTCTAAATGCTTTGTTGTTTTTTCAACAATGTTCACAGAATCTTCAATAGTAGATTCTTTCTCAAGAAGCCACTTTCTTTGCTCATCTGTTAAAAGTGACTCTTCATCCATTAAAGTTTCATCAGGAGACTGTAGCAATTCAGTCATATCTCCAGGCTCCACTAATTCCAGTCCTCTTGCTATTTCCATCACTTCTGCAGTTACTTCCTTCACTGAAGTGTGAACCCTGCAAAGTCATTCATGATGGTTGGAATCAAGTTTTTCCAAAATATCAACTTCTTGTTAATGTTGATATTTTGACCTCTTCCTATAAATCACAAATGTTCTTATTGACATACAGAATGGTGAAATCTTTTCAGGTTTTCAACTTACTTTGCCCAGAACCATCAGAGGAATCATTACCTATGGCAACTATAGCTTTACCAAATGTATTTTTAAATAATAAGGCTTGAAGTCAAAATTATCCTTTGATTCATGGGCTGCAGAATGGGTGTTGTGCTAGCAGGCAGGAAAACAACACTAATCTCTTTGTACATCTCCATTAGAGCTCTTGGGTAACCAGGGGCGTTGTCCCTGAGCAGTAATCTTTTAAAAGTAATTTTTTCTGACCAGTAGGTCCCAACAGTGGACTTAAAATATTCAGTAAACCTTGCTGTTAACAGATGTGCTGTCATTCAGGCTTTGTTGTTCCATTTAAAGAGCACAGGAAGAGTAGATTTAGTATGATTTTAAGAGCTCTAGGGTTTTCAGAATGGTAAATGAGCATTGGCTTGAATTTAAAGTCATTGGCTACATTAGCTCCCCACAAGAGAGTCAGTCCATCCTTTGAAGCTTTGAAGCCAGGCATTGACTTCTTCTGTCTAGCTATGAGAGTCCTAGATGGCATCTTCTTCCAGTAGAAAGCTGTTTCGTGTACATCAAAAATCTGTTGTTTGGTATAGCCACCTTCGCCAATTACCTTAGCTAGATCTTCTGGATAACTTGCTGCATCTTCTGCATCAGCCACTTGTACTTTTATAATATGGAGATGGGAGGCTGGAAAATGGCGGATTAGGGGTGACCTCCTGGCTCTCTGCTCCCAGAGTGGGAGGTGAAGAACACGGACACCAACACACGAGTGAGGCGCTCTCCCACAGGATCAGCTTTGTGAATCTGCAGAGAAGCAGCGAGGGACAAGTAGCGCCGCTGATAAAGTAAGAAGAACTGGAAAAACACCCGCAAATACCAGAGAGTGTGGGACAGAGGGAAGTTCAGCGCGGGTCAGCCGCGCCCGGTGGCGGGCTGGCCCGGGCAGAGAGATCTGACTCACAGGAAAATGACTCTTCCTTTACCAAACTCCACTCCCGTGCAGGCAGGGAAGTGCCAGAAGTCGGAGCGAAGCGGTAGCACAGACTGCCGAGCGGTGGGGAGCCGAGACAGGAGCGGGTCCCTTGTGAACGCGCCGGAGCGCGGCGCTGGGGCAGCAGCGGAGGGGAGGGGCTGTTCGGAGCGGGCGCCCCGCGGATCGGACGCCGCGGAGCCCACAGGGGAGAGTTCGGAGGCAGCTTCTCGCCACAGGAGACCGCCAGGACTAGATCGCGGGAGGGGAACTCCATAAAAGAGGCTCTTCCCATGGAAATCACTGAAAGTTCGACGGGCGCTGGGAGGGACACAGCACAGAGTCCTCCCGCGGAGGATGGCGGGCACCGTGGCGGCTCCGGACGCTTTCCCAGTACAGTCAGCTTCAGTGCTGAGTAGCAGAGGGTTGGCAGCCGCAATTGGGGGAACCCAAAGCCTGCGACCGCGGGGACTTATTGCCTGGGCACCAGCCTGAGTCATAGCTGCTGACGCTGCGGCAGAACTAGTCGAGGCCCACGAGGACAGTAGCACGTGCAGCTGCCTTTTTTTTTTTTCCTTTTTCCCCGAATCTGCGGACAGTCTGTCCCAACCATGGACGGAATGAAGCCCTTCCTCCGTTAGGGCGGAAAAAGGGGAAAGAGCAATACTTCCGCTGAGTTTCCAGGCAGTCTCTGGCGGCCTTGTTCCATTCAGTCGCCGGAGAGACCACTTGTAGAACGGTGATTCGGGGCATATAAGTTGCCCTCTGCCAGGTGACTCGACCTCCGTCCCAAGACACTGCGCTAAAGGGCCGGCCTCTGCCACTAGATGGAGTAAAGGAGCCACATTTTTCTTTTTTTTTTATGTTTTGTGTAGAGCTTTGATCCCAGGCGACATAACCAGACCCTCCGCCAGGCGACTTGACCCCTCCACACGCATAGCGCCAAAGGACCTGCCTCTGCCCCCAGGCGGAGTAAAGGGATCGCTTTTGGTGTTTTTTTTGTTTTTTTTCTCTCTTTTTCTTTTTTTCTTTCCTCTTTTCCTTTTTTCTCTTTTTCCTCCTTTTTTCTTTTCTTTTTTCTTTTTTTCTATATACATATTTCTCTTAATTCTTACTCTTTATTAATTTTATTTTTTTTGCGTGTGTGTGTATGTGTGGGTACACACACACATTTCTCTTCTTGCTTTCTCTTTCCCTTCTTCCTCCTTTTTACCCTCTTTCTATGAGTGTGTAAGTGTGTGAGTGTATATCTGAAACCCACGACTGCAGAAACCTGACTGTTGAATCTCCACAGCGGGGCTATTTTGCACCGAAGAGACAGCACGCACCCCTAAGAGTGTCTAGTGACCAAGGAGGCCGTTCTTCAAGCTAAGCCACGTAGTTACCTCTTTGCTGCGACTTGTTGGCTAGAGCTGACGGCCAAACAGACAGACTCCACTTCGGGAAGGGCCGCGTAGAGAGTGAAGGAGGCTGTTTTCCCAGCGGGGTCCTGTAGCCTCAGTTTCGCAGTGACTTGATAATCAACGCTTCCTCCCAAAGAATTAGGTCCCCACCCTGGAGGAACAAGGGAAGCTGTTCTCTGGACTGTGACCCTGTAGGAGTGGTGGATGACCCTTGACTACGATCTGACCATCGACTTTGCGTACCAAAGGGAATGATCCCCACATCCACTTGGGTGAAATAGCAAGTCAGGCTGCTTTCTAATCTGGGTCCCTCAGGGGCCTTAGGCAGGGCCTCTCTAGCAGCCCTGAAGTGTGTACTTCTTACCAGCTAGTCAACTGTGCCCTTGAAGGGGTGGAATAATAAGGGTCACCACTTCCTGAGCTGAGATGCCAGGTAGCCCCAGGAAGTGCCCTTCCCCCAGTCTGGGGGTTATCTGTCCCTCAGGCAGGTGAAAGCCTGCCATCAGAGGAGGAAAGAAAGGAGAGAAGACGTCTCTCAGGCCAGGCCTTGTGACAGTCTCAGCCAACGCCCCTCCCACAGCCCCCCAGGACAGAGTCCGCCCCTGAAGCTCTCTCCTAGCTACAGATAAAGTTAATTCCTGAAGTATACTGCCACAGGCACACTGATTCCTGCTGCTCTTCTCACCACATCTTAAATGGTAACAAGGCTCAGGTAGCCCCTGGGAGTGACAGAACATTTCCCAAAGACTCAGGCTCTTGTATGTTTCATTTGGGATTTTAGAGCTCAATTCAAAGGTTCTGAAATACCTTGACAACTGACTCCTCCATGCAAAATCCAAGCAACAAAAGAGAGAGCAGCCTCATAACTAAACCCAGTGCCTTCCACCTCAACCAAGCAGTCGATAGCGGAGACACACACTCAAAAGTGACCCAACTCCTTGAAAGCTAAGCAAGATAAAGAAACTCACTAATCTCTGTAAGCAGAAGGAGCAGATAACAAGCCAGAGATAACCCAACAGTCCAAAACCTCACCAAGACACAACCAGACCAGGGAACATCTCTTCAGCTCTGCCAAGGAATACCCCTTTGGAGCCCCAAAATTAAGTCCATAAACCAGTCATAGCACATCCAGTCCTTGACAAAGTAGCCTGATGAGAAAGAATCAGAGAAAGA